>OVBJ01000094.1:0-111722 GCA_900406535.1 Noccaea bulbosa
AACTTAGCTTCCAGTGCCGCTCTATCAAGCATCCGAGACAGCACTTCCATCGACAAACTTATTGGGACAAAACAACTCATAATATGCTTTTTTCGGAGATATTCTTGTGGATATTTGGATTTTTGGTGAAGTTGGGATATTGTCAAAATTATATGGTATCATATGTTTTAGCGTAAAAACTAAAATGACATTTTTTTATTCAAGCATAAGAGTACAGAAGTGTTGTTACAAAAAAAAAACCAAACCTATATTGATCTCTCGGAGAACTACAAGAAGAAGATATTTTTCTTTTGTTTTGCTTTACATTATTTTATTTGGGAAAAAAAGAGAGGATAACATATGCTGTAGGGAGCGTCTCTTCTGTTACATTCAAATCCAAACCTCACCTCAAGATTTTCTTCAGATAAGTGACTTAGCTGCTGCAACCACAGCTTCAACGGTGAGACCAAACTCTTTGTAAAGCTTCTCTGCTGGTGCACTTGCCCCAAACGAATCAATCCCAATTGATTTCCCTTTATCTCCAACAATCTTTCCCCATCCAAATGTGGATCCAGCTTCGATACTAACTCTAGCTGATACATCAGATGGCAACACACTCTCCTTGTATGCATCTGACTGCTCATCAAACAGTTCCCAACACACAAACGAAACGACTCTCACAGCTTTGCCTTCTTTCCTCAACTCCTCTCCAGCTTGAGCAGCGATCTCTAGCTCTGACCCAGTTCCGATCAAGATCACATCGGGTTTGTTACCGGTTGAGTTATCAGAAATGGTGTATCCACCTTTCTCGACGCTTTCAATGGACGTTCCTGGAAGTTGAGGCAGCTTTTGTCTAGATAAGGCTAACACTGATGGTCTCTTACGTTTCGTGACAGCGATTTTGTAGGCACCGGCTGTTTCATTCCCATCAGCAGGACGGAACATGAGAATATTGGGCATGGCACGGAAACTGGACAAGTGTTCGACAGGTTGGTGAGTTGGTCCATCTTCTCCAAGACCAATGGAGTCATGAGTCATAACGTAGATAACACCAGCTTCAGAGAGAGCAGCGATTCTCATTGCCGCTCTCATGTAGTCAGTGAACACAAAGAAAGTTGCGCAGTAAGGGATGAAACCAGGGCTGTGATGGGCAATGCCGTTGCAGATCGCTCCCATACCGTGTTCCCTAACACCAAACCTAAGGTTTCTTTCTTCAGGCGTGTCTTTTTGGAAGTTGCCCATTGCTTTAAGCAATGTCATGTTGGAGGATGCAAGATCAGCACTCCCGCCAAGGAAACCGGGCACAACTTTCGCAAGGGCGTTGAGACATTGCTGAGAGAGGTTTCTTGTAGCATCACCTGGAGACTCTGGTGTATATGTCTGACAAATGGGAAATGAAAGTTGCGGTTAATTAGATTAGATCCATCTCAAGCATACGGATAAAAGTTACGGATCATCAGAACGTTCTACTTACAGGAAGTGCCTTCTCCCAACCAGCTGGCAATTCACCTGAGATGATAGATTTCAACTCTGCAGCTTCCTCTGGGTACTTCTTTTCATATGCTGCAAACTTTGCATTCCAGTCAGATTCAAGAGCTGCGCCTTCGGGGGTGTGACGGCTCCAGTGACTAGAAATTTAAGGAAAAATAGTAAATTACATGTTCCCATAACACATAAGTAAACAGAAGTGTAGTTATCTTTTACTCACGTTTTGACATCCTCAGGTACCTGGAACGGCCCATATGGCCATCCAAGGTTCGTTCTGGTAGCCTCAACTTCTTTCTCACCAAGGGCAGCTCCATGGACACTGTATGAGTTTGCCTTGTTGGGAGATCCATAACCAATTGTAGTAGTGACCTAAACCATTCCAGAAACCAGTAAACACATCAAGGGCCTTGAGATCAAGCGTTGCTTAATGGCTAACAAGATACCTTTATCAAAGTGGGCTTGTCTGTTACGGCCTTAGCTTCCTTAATGGCAGCTCGGATCTCATCATATCCGTTGTTTCCATTCTTTACCCAAATAACATGCCATCCGAGAGCTTCAAAGCGCTTGTCCACGTCCTCAGTAAAAGCGATCTCTGTGTCTCCGTCAATGGAAATGTGATTGTCATCGTAGAAAGCAATGAGCTTTCCAAGTCCCCAGTGGCCAGCCAGAGAGCAAACTTCGTTTGAAATCCCTTCCATCTGACAACCATCTCCAAGAATCGAATATCTAAACCCAAAACAGCATTTTCCAACATCAGAATCAAACACAAACCAAGAGAGATAACGGAAGGATTCAGAACCTTACGTGTAGTGGTCAACGATCTCATTGTCATGTTTGTTGAATCTAGCAGCTAGATGCTTCTCAGCAAGCGCTAAACCCACGGCATTTGCAATACCTTGTCCAAGAGGACCTGCACGTTGGCAAAAGCAAACAAAGCTATTACAAAGATTGAAAAAAGAAGAGAAGCTTCTCTAATCGACATGCACTGAAACCTAAACAAATCTAACCAGTAGTGACTTCAATTCCAGGAGTCTCGAAATTCTCAGGGTGTCCTGGAGTCCTACTTCCCCATTGACGGAAGCCTTTCAAATCTTCTTCCTATTAAACAAACCAACACCATTTCAGCAATCGTAATTTTGTTTTACAATCCTAAAATCTCAGAGTCCAAATCACCAAATGAGCAGCTAAACATCAAATCTTGTAACTTCAACAAGCTAAATTAAAGGGATTCGAAATTAATCATAAGCAGAGGAAGAGATCACATACCCTGATGCTGTCGTAGCCAGCGAGGTGAAGCAGAGCGTAGTGCAACATGCACCCATGTCCAGCTGAGAGAACGAAGCGATCACGGTTAAACCAGTAAGGGTTCTTCGGGTTAAACCTCATGACCTCATCGAACAAAACGTGAGACATGGGAGCACAGCCCATCGGAAGACCAGGATGACCCGATTTCGCCTTCTCAACCGCATCGACCGCCAGAAACCGAATCGTATTGACCGATTTATCAACCAGGGACGAATCAGTGGTTGTCTCAACCGTCTTCGCGACGGAGGCACGAACGAGAGGGCGGAGGGAGTGACCGCTAGCGGAGGCGATGCGTCGACGAGGAGAAGAGGTGGCGCGTAGGGAAGTGGATCTGAGACCAGAGAAAGCTGGCATAGAGACGCACTCGTCAGAGGAGCCATTTTGAGAGATGGCTCGGGTAAGGATAGCTTGAGAGAGCGCTATAGAAGAAGTAGAAGCCATGGATGCTCTCTGGTTTGGTTGAGAGAAAGTGAGAAAACGAAGAAATGTTAGAGAAAGCTTCGATGCGACTTTTTATTTTAGGGGAAGGTGAGAGAGAGAGACGTGGAGACGTAGACCTATTCCTCTTATTTTACACTATTTAGTTACTATTTTCGATGCTATATGATACTACTTTTTGTTATAACATTTTTTGTTTATAAACTCTACTAACTAATCTATATTTTGATACAGAATGAATGGACTAATTAGAAATGATATCACTTTTATAACAATTTTTTATGATTAATATTAGCAACAAGAGAAAAAGTTGCGATTTGAGTTGGTGTGTGTAAAGGAAAAAGCCATGGTCATGCCAAGGGTTGGTGAAGGACATAATTGCTTTAGATTTAAGAAATAAGTTAAGAGTCACACTGATCCACCAACTCCCTATGTTTTGATATTAGCCTGGTCTAACCAGTCTCTTCAATCAAATCAAACTAAACCGGAAAAAAACTATTAGTCTTGTGCGTGTGCGTGTGCGTGTGCGTGTGCGTGTGTTGTGGTCTTTACTCTTTACATCATCTTCACTCGCTTGCTGCTTGAGGAGGAGTTTCTTAAGCCTCTGCTGGTTATATTGTACGAAGCGGAAGCCGATGGAAGTGAAGGGGATTTATCGATATAAGCGTAACGCTCATCACCGTTCCAATATAGAATCACTCGGTTGGTGCACGAATGAGACCAGCTATCACCTGAAACCGCACAAAGTTGAACCTTGAGAATAATAACTAAGGAACGATGATGATGATGATGATGATGATGATGATAATAGCAAATAGAAAGTTAGGTAGGTCACCTAACGCAAGAGCTAATTGAAACGAGCCTTCGGTGTATTTTGTGGTCACCTGGTTTAATAACACAACCTGAGATTGGAGTAAAAGAGCATCTCTTAAGCTTAATTTGGTTTAAGTGAGGGAAGTTTTGTGAGTTAGATAAAAATGCTTACAGCAAGTGAGAACTTTTTGGCAAGCTTCATAAACTTTAAAGCCATTTCGCTAAGCACTCGTGTCCTCTGCCCTAGGTCATCAAAGTCCTGACGGAAATGAAACGTGATACTGTCTACGATCACCACTTTAACCTGCAGCAATCATAACAGATAAAAAGAGTCTTTAAGGAATGAGTCAAAATTGTGTTTCACATAAAAGATTAAATTTCTTTTATACACCCACATCTTTATTCTCGGAGATGAACTTGTCAAGATGATTGACCAACGCGATTTGCTCAGTGTAACTGCAGACACGGAAGTAGATTATGTTCTCCAAGATATCATTTGGTTTCATTTGCACTTGACTTGCTTTGAAATGCTTGTGCATCATATATCCTGTGTATTCTTCCATGTCCTCTACACAAGCTTCTGCCATCTGTAAAGCACGCTCCACCATGAAGCTACCTTCTGTATCTGTGTAGCATTCAAAAGGAGTCAACAAACAAGAGGCGATCATCTTACAAAGTCATTACCAAAAGAAACATACCGATGTATATTGCTTTCCCTCCAAGACCACCAAACTCACGAGGAATCTGAACATTCACAGAGAGCTGGATCCTGAAATCAAACTGAAATTAATCACAGAGTAAAAACCAATGAGAAAGTAGAAGAAAACGGATTTTACCCAATCTGAGTCTTGCCAATCCCTGGTACTCCACCTGAAGAAAACAAGCCAAGACTAAGATTAAAAACCAGTTGTTTGTGGCCAGACTTGACAAGAGAAGCAAAAGCGAAATGGAGATGGCTGACCAATTTCAGTAACATCTCTACAGCTTATTCCACCACCTAAGATGTTGTCAAGATCAGAACAAGATGTTGTAATGCGCGGCAAAGACTCCTCCTCGTCAAGCATATCCCAAGCGTTTTTTGCTCCTTTGTTTAGTGTTCAAAAAGAGAAGAAACCATACTATAAGAAGAACACCCACTAGAGCTCTTAAGGAGATCATCATCAAGTTATACCCTTAATGAGAGAAGTGCTTCCATTGGATCCAGAGATTTGATTTGCCATCTTCGAAATGTCTACTGCTTCCGCCTCTGTCATATCCACATCTGTTAACGTTAACCCATGAGTAATCGATTGCGGCTTACTATTTTCGGAGACATTATCCATGAAACGATTGAAGATCTCTATCAATTCCAGTGTGACCCAAAAACTCCGATACCGACAACAGATTACGATCTACCGTGTAAGATTGGGGTAAAGCAGAAATTCACCTCGAGCGAGATCGGTGGAAGAGACGGAACAAATCGAAGACAGAGAAGTATAACCGGCCGATATCAGCTTCCCTCTAATCGTAGACGATAACGGTAGCCTCGATGTCTCCATGACGACTGTAGTCGTCGAGTCGCGAGTTTCTTCAATCCCCGGCGATTTTCGCCGCCCAATTAAGCGTATGTATTGGCGCCATTAATAAGTAAAATGAAACCGGACACGGTTTATATCAACCGGATATGAATATAAGCAATTGGCTTGCCGAAAATTGATTTTTAATAATAAACCGGTAAATGGATCTCTCTGGTTTTTCTTTTACACGAGACGCAATCTTTCTTCTACGTTTGTGTTTGTTGTTGAAGAGAATCTGCTCTGATGATTGAAGTAAGTGACGGATGCATCCGAGCAGTTCTCAAAGAACGAGCTTCGCTTCTTCCTTCCGCGTACTCTTCTCCGAGAGGCCACCTCGGTCGAAGATCATACTACATTCATAACCCACAAAACATCAATCACAAAAGTCAGAATCTTTAACAGCATCGAGTTTTGTTATAAGAACGTACCACGAAATCATCGGCTTCGTTTGCTGGTGGAGGTGGATCGTATCTTCCTACACGAAAATGCTCGAGACCAGTCCAAGCCACCATCACTCCTGGAAAGATAACTGAACTGTCATCATTTCATATTCTCTGTATAGCTAATTTGAGAATCTCAAACTCGATTTACCATTATCTGTGCAAAGGCTAGGAGGAGGGCAAACAAGTTTCAAGTTTTTGTTTTCGACAAGGTTATCGAGTCGAAGTCGTACATACTGATTCGAAGCAACACCACCAGAGACTACCTGAAGATTCAGTCAAAGATTAGTCTTAGTCTTGTCAAGAGAAACATAAGTTTTCTTCTTTCTTCATTTGATCTTCTCACCATATGTTTTATGGAAGGCTCTAGCTTTAGTGCCCAGTCTATTGCTCTCTCACACTTTTCCTCCAGATGCAAAACAGCCACTCGCTGGTTCATATAAACCCAAAATGTTTACAACTCACAGACTTATTAATTTCACAAGAAGATTTATACCACAGATTGATTTCTCTACCTGGAAAGAAGCCGCGATATCAGCTCGGTTTCTTCTGTCTTCGTTTGTTGCAGAAGAGAGAGGACATTTCCCATCGCTGCACATCCAGTAAAAGACCATTACTTCTATAGCATAAAGCTTCCTCATATGTGACATCACAACTCAATTAAACGTTACATTTCTTTGGCTTCAATGGCTAGCCTCACTTGTGTCTTCAAACCAGCGTAAGAAAAGTTGCAATCTTTATGCTGTTTCATTGGAACCTGATCGAAACAAAGGTAAACAACAGACTTTACATAAATGACGCGGACAAAAACCACCAAGCAAAACTAGTTTGACTTACATTAAACTTAACAGAATTTGCATCACCCTCAAGCGCAAGTTCTTCAACAGCTGGTCCACCACTTCTACGCATATCAAGGCCGAGCCATTTCGCTGTCTTGTCGAATGCCTCGCCTATAGCATCATCTACTGTAGTCCCAAGTTGTGTGTACTGACCAAGCTCATGCGCAAGAACTATAATATTGTGCCCTCCTACACAGATAAAAATTACATAGAATCCTAAATCCTCTTTTTGGAAATAGATTCTGCTACTAGAAAACCATTTAAGAAATTACCTGATATAAGCAACGCCATGAAAGGAAAACTTAATTCCTGTTCCACTAATCTACATGAACAAATCAAAAGCTTATGAGCAATTCTTCAAAGATCTCAAATTTGTAATAAACACATAAAGCAAGCAGATTAAGGACTACCTTGCTACAAGAGCATGAGCCTCCATGTGATGCACACCGACGATTGGAAGATTGAAGCTACCAGCAACTTTTCGAGCCTTCCGTACACCAACTACATTACTCAAAAAAGAAACATTTAATCTTAAGTCTCTAAGTAACGACACTTGATTATTCCGAAGTACATGAATGAAGACTTTTTCTCTTAGCTTACCGCGTAGACAGAGGCTCAATCCAGGTCCAATGGTAACAGCAACAGCAGAGAGATCCTTCTCGGTCAAATTGGCTCTATCAAGTGCTTCTTGCACAACCTGCAACCAATGAACACGCAGTTTTTTGTCTCTCAAGGCCTAAACACATGCATATCTCGGGGCCAAAGGAAGCAGCTGAAACATTGTATATTGAATGCAAGAAGAAGAAAAGTCTATATTACCTTATCGATGACCCGAGAGTGTGCTTCTTCAGCCTGTTTAGGAGCAACGCCTCCATATTGAGCAAGCAAGTCTGCCTTAATGTTGCCAATTCCCAGATCAGAACAGGAGGAAACTTTACGAATTATATAAAGGAACCATTCTGAATCCAAATTTCCAAAGAGAGTAGTAACAAAGAAAGTGAAGGATTTGAGACTAAACCATATCTTCGATAAAAATCAAATGCACGCCAAAGAACACAGAAATTGCAGAGGTGGAGCAAAGTAACGATCTTTACCTGAGACGAAATGACTTGACTAAGAATTTCACCATTCCCTCTCACCTTAAAAACCAAAAATTCCAATATCAGAAAACTTCAGTGAACTGGTTCCCAAAGTAAACGACAATGAGACAAATAGACCAAATTGATTAAATGGGCTTACGACAGCAGCGGCAGTGTCGTCGCAGCTCGTTTCAATGCCCAGAACAACCAAATTACTACCATCAAATTTCGAAGTTTCCATTTTGGGTAAGGAGGAAACTCTTGTTGCGGTAGAATAAAAACGTGAAGTATGAAAACTGGATGAAGATGAAGGAGAGGTTAGCGAGAAAGTCTGGGTTTTGATTTTAAGCTGATGCTTTTGGTGTTTATGTAATCTGAGAGAAGGAGACGTCGCGAGAAAAGAGATTCCGGGAAAAATATTCAATCGGGAAATCGCCGGAGAACGTGTAAGAAACAGTCGAACCATTTTCACCGACGGGATGAGAGAGAAACTGAATTACGGCGTAGGGGTTGGAGAGATGCCCAATCCGGTTTAATCCAAATCGAACCGATACAAAATCAACTGATTCGATTTCATTTGACAAGAATCGAAAAAGAAACCATATTAAACCGTTCGCATTTAAACCGAAATAGTTGAACCGATTCGGAATATGTTGAAATAATCAGCTTAATCATTTTCGTCTCCTTTGGTTCACACTTCCTATCGATTTATTCCTTTTTCTGTATCTCCTTCATCTCCGCGGCTAAATCTCCGGCGACGGATCCGACCGAGAGCTTGGTGTTTCGTTTTCCTCAACTTATAAGCTGATTAAAGTTAGTTGACGCGGAGCTTCTTCTTTCTCCATAGTAAATACCACACGGAAGCAAATCCAGGTGAGCTCTTTCGTTTCCGATCTGTTTCTCTAGATGCAGACTGACTGGAATTAAATTACTCCAGCTCTTTGTCTAAAACCCCAAGCTTAGTCCGCAAATTTTTTGAAAATTTCTGGAAATTAACACTGTATGAAGTTCTTTAGGGTTTGGTGTTTTCGCGTTTTCCCATAGCTTCGTAGTCTTCGATATCCAGATGCCAGATTCTATATCAAAATTTTATGAAAAGAACACTGTATGAAGCTAGTTCAAATCTGCTCGTCTGATATGGTTTCTGTTGTTTAGTTCGGAGAAGACGGGTTAAAGTTTCAAGCTTGGCATTCCTCTGAATCCGTATTTTGGTCTGTGTCTGTCTACTCTCCTCTCCTGGGGAATGAACAAAGCGGCGGTCTCAGGAGCTATCGAATCAAGTTTCTCATTGCCTGATGCTGTTGGTACGGAAGCTCTAAATATGCAGAGGAGCAGTGGCATCAATAATATGCGTATCCCGACATCACCATTGTCTTTCTCCTCGAATAATATTAACTCTCCGGGTTCACTGGTTCTTGATGGCTCTGCTTCAATGCAACACTTGTCTCAGCAGCAGCAGCAAGCAGGACAAGGTTCTGTTCCAATGAGGGAAAACAATTACAACCATGTGGATAAGAAACCTAGATTGGAAGTGAAGCAAGAGGACATGTTGCAGCAGCAGATTTTACAGCAGTTGATCCAGCGTCAGGACCCCACGGGAAGGAATCCGCAGTTGCAAGCTTTGCTTCAGCAGCAGAGACTGAGGCAACAGCAGCAGATTCTTCAATCCATGTCACCGTCTCAGAGACTCCAACTCCAGCAACAGCAGCAGTTGAGACAGCAGTTACAGCAACAAGGCACTCAGCAGATCCCTCCTAATGTTCGTCCTTATGAAGCTGGCGTGTGTGCTCGGAAATTGATGATGTACTTGTATCATCTGCAGCAACGACCTGCTGTAAGTTGATAATGTCACCTGTGGAATGTTAGTATTTTCGTCACATCTATTCAAATCCTCCCATCATTGATACGTTTTTCTGCAGGAAAATTGTATTACATATTGGAGGAAATTTGTGGCAGAATACTTCTCACCTCGTGCAAAGCAAAGGCTGTGCTTGTCACAGTACGAAAGTGCTGGGCACCATGCGCTTGGCATGTTTCCACAGGCAGCTCCGGTCAGTTTCTTCTTAGCTCTGTGTGTGTTGATTTTCTATGGTATCAGTTTCTACATCAGCATATTTCTAGTTACTCGCATGTTTACTTCACCTTTGACTATATCTGAATCTCACTAGACTGGTTTTTTTTTATTTATAAATTCCATTATCTTCTCATTTTGTTTGCAGGATATGTGGCAGTGTGATCTTTGCGGCACCAAGTCTGGAAAAGGATTTGGTAAGAGGGTTGGAAGTTTTATTCTAGTGTGTACTTGTATATTATTGCCTTCACGTGAGCACAATGAAGTAACTTCCATATGCAAAAGGCTCTCTTTTTATGTAGTAGCTAAACTTTCATCTTCTCGTGTGAAATCTGCAGAGGCAACATTCGATGTGCTTGCCAGGCTTATTGAAATCAAATTCGCGAGTGGCATCATTGACGAGCTCTTATATCTGGACCACCCACGAGAAAACAGATTTTCCAATGGAATGATGATGTTAGAATATAGAAAAGCAGTTCAAGAAACTGTACACGAGCAGTTTCGCGTTGTCCGTGAAGGCCATCTTCGCATCATATTCTCTCAAGATTTGAAGGTATCAAGATTTGTTTTTCCTTATTGTGACTATTTAGTGAACAAGGCAAAGACTGTCTTTTTGTATGGTTCATTAGGTGGGTGTTGGGGTTCGATTGATGAACCTTCCGGTTTTGCTCTGAGTTTAATGGAATCAGGATTTTGTTTTGAAACCATACGATCTAATAATAACAGGAAGATAGTTTTTTGTTGTACTAAGAAAAATTGTCTGCGGGTATCACATTCCTGAGTTCGAATCTTCGTTAAGAGAAAGATGTATCTTTTCTTATAGTTAAGTTCAAAAATTGGTCTCAAAGTTTGGAATTTCCCGGTTACATGATTTTTTTTAGCTTTAATAACTCGCATCTCTAATTTAAAGTAACAATCAAATCACCACTTTGCTAATGTGCTCAGCTAATATTGACTTTGCTTTTTACTAGATACTGTCTTGGGAGTTTTGTGCTCGGCGTCATGAAGAGCTTCTTCTCCGAAGACTTATTGCTCCTCAGGTCCTATTCTGATGACATGAACTAAATATTAAGAGCAACTTTACCCAGAAAGTTGTGGTCACCTATATTACGTTGTCTGTTAAACCCCTGGTTTTAAATTTGAGGATAGCTAAACATTTGAATGTGCTTATCTAATGGTTTCCTATGAACATAGTGAACAGAAGTTTAGACATGCTACATTGTTGTTGGAAAGTGTATTGAGAACTTATTTTTGGTCATGCAGGTGAACCAGTTACTTCAGGTTGCACAGAAATGCCAGAGCACGATTACGGAGAGTGGGTCTGAGGGAGTTTCCCAGCAGGATTTACAGTCAAACAGTAACATGTAAGTCTACACATAACATCTGATTTACCTTTCCAGATCCAGTGTGATGGATGCAGACCATTCGTTTATTGTCGATGCTCTGGCATTTGTTTGTTGGTGGTCTATATATCATTGTTGGGTGCCACTTTGTGTGTCAGGGTCTTGGGAGCAGGACGGCAGCTGGCAAAATTCATGGAACTACAGTCACTGAATGATCTTGGCTATCCAAAAAGATATATCAGAACTCTACAGGTACTCATTAGGTCCTTTCCCTAGCTGTTACTTATGTATTTGAAGTCTTAAGAAGTCCTAATTGGGAGTGACAGATATCTGAAGTTGTCAAGAGCATGAAGGATCTGATGAATTTCACTGGCGAGAACAAAATCGGCCCTATTGGTAAGTCTACTATTCCTATCCACAACACTCTTCTTGAATGAATGTAAACGTGTCAACACGTGCTTATGTCCCTTTATGCAGAGGGGTTGAAACGACTTTTGGAACAGACTGCGACAGTGAAGCTCCAGAGGCAAAAAATGCTAGAGATGGAGCAGTTGGGAAACAGTGCAGCCATGAATGGACCAGCTCAAGCTCAAATGGCAATGACTCCGGGAACGATGAACGGCCTAACTGGCAACAACAACTCCAACAATCACCAGCAACTTGTTGGTCGAGGAGCAATGAATGGCTCAGCACAAGCGGCAGCAGCTCTGACCAACTACCAGAGCATGCTTATGAGGCAAAATGCTATGAACAACCCAAACTCAAATACTGGGAAACAAGAAGGGTTCTCGAGTCAGAACGCAACCCCAAACTCAAGCCAGAGTCCATCTTCTTCGTCCCATCAGAGGCACAACTTGGCAACAGGTGGATTTCCTAGCTCTCCTCAAATGCAACAGGTGGACATACTTGACGAAGATTTTTACTATTCCCTCTCACATTGAAAAAAAAAAAAAACCATAATTTCCAATATCAGAAAATTTCAGTGAATTAACATCAGTGAGCTAATACTTTCCCAAAGTAAACAACAATGAGACGAATAGACCAAATTCATTAAATGGGCTTACGCCGGAGAACGTGTAAGAAACAGTCGAACCATTTCACCGACGAGTAAACCATATCGAACCGAGACAAAATCAGCTGATTCGATTTCATTTGACAAGAACCGAAATTGAACCGTTCGCATTTGAAAAAATAACCGAAATAGTTGAACCGATTCGGAACCGGCTTAGATATTTGCACGTTGAAATAACGAGCTTTACCATTTCGTCTTCCTTGAGTTCACTTCCTATCAAAGCATTCCTTTTTCTGTATCTCTCCTTCACCTCCAAATCTCCGGCGAAGGATCCGGCCGAGAGCTTGATGTTTCGTTTTCCTCCACTTATTTGGCGTGAAAGCTGATTCATGTCAGTTGACGCGAAGTTTCTTCTGTCTGCGTAGTAAACACACACGGAAGCAAATCCAGGTGATCTCTTTTGCTTTCGATCTGTTTCTCTAGATACGATGGAAATTACACCAGCTCTTTGTCTAAACCCCAAGCTTAATCCGCAAATTTTTCGAAAATTTCTGGAAATTGACACTGTATGAAGAAGATCTTTAGGGTTTGGTGTTCTCGCATTTTCCATAGCTTCGTAGTCTTCAATATCCAGATGCCAGATTTTGAAACTTTCTGGAAACTAACACTGTATGAAGATCTTTAGGGTTTGATAATTTCGCATTTTCCATAGTTTCCTAGTCTGCAGATTTTATATCATAATGATGATTCTCTTCTAGATCTGTAAACACTAGAGCTCTATTTCTGTTTTTCTGGATGCTAGCTCAACCATTTTTGTCTTTGCAGGGGAAATTTGGTGAGTAGTGTGTTGTTTATCTGAATTAGAGAGATCAAGAAAATCAATTTTGTGTGGTGGTTTCAACTATGCTGCCAAGTGGGTTGAAAGAAACCCAACTCCGAGAGAGCAACAGCAACCAGAAGGTCCATCCTCAACCAATGGAAGAATCTATCAATCAGAATCCAGAAGCTATGGAGGCACTCATCTCCAATCTCTTTGGAAACATCTCGTCTTTGAAATCGGCTTACATCGAGCTCCAAAGTGCTCACACGCCTTATGATCCCGAGAAGATTCAGGCAGCGGATAAAGTTGTCATCTCTGAGCTCAAGAACCTTTCGGAGCTGAAGCATTTCTACAGAGAGAACAACCCCAAGCCTGTGTGTGTCTCTCCGCAAGACTCTCGTTTAGCTGCAGAGATCCAAGAACAGCAGTCTCTGTTGAAGACTTACGAGGTCATGGTGAAGAAATTTCAGTCTGAGATTCAGAACAAGGACTCCGAGATCACGCAGATGCTGCAGAAGATCGAGGAAGCGAACCAGAAACGGCTCAAGCTCGAGAAGAATCTTAAGTTAAGAGGAATGTCTACAAACGAAGCTCCTGGTGGTGGAGATGGCAGTTTGCAGTTCCCTGACTTAACCACCGAACTCTTTGTATCGACTTACGAAGCTGCTTCTAAAGCCGTGCACGATTTCTCCAAGCCGCTAATCAACATGATGAAAGCCGCGGGATGGGATCTTGATTCTGCAGCCAACTCCATCGAGCCTGACGTTGTTTACGCCAAGAGGCCTCACAAGAAATACGCATTTGAATCGTACATATGCCAAAGGATGTTCAGTGGGTTTCAGCAGAAGAGTTTCTCAGTAGATTCAGAGAGTGCAACGGTTGTGGTCGACGACGACACAGAGAGCTTCTTCAGCCAGTTTCTTGCTCTGAAGGACATGGATCCTCTAGATGCTCTAGGTACAAACCCGGATTCCAATTTCGGTAACTTCTGCAGGAGCAAGTATCTCGTCTTGATCCACCCGAAGATGGAAGCTTCTTTCTTTGGGAATCTAGACCAGCGTGACTACGTGGCAGGAGGTGGACACCCGAGGACCGCGTTTTACCAGGCGTTCTTGAAACTGGCGAAGTCGATATGGATCTTGCACAGGCTTGCGTACTCGTTTGACCCAGCTGCGAAGATATTCCAAGTGAAGAAGGGGAGTGAGTTCACTGATTCGTACATGGAGAGTGTTGTGAAGAACATAGTTGTGGACGAGAAAGAAGAGAACCCAAGAGTTGGTCTTATGGTCATGCCTGGGTTTTGGATTGGCGGTAGTGTAATTCAAAGCAGAGTTTATGTTTCTGGTGTGAAGGTCGTTGAGTGAAGGTTTCTCGTGATCTCTGTTCCCACTTTTGCTGTGTAATTTTAATTATTTTACTGTTTTGTAATTTTATATTTTTCGTAATTGTCCAGAATGAATGGGCCTATGCTTTAGGTGTATGAACCCGTATAGTTATGGGCATATAATGAGCCGAATATAGTCGTGTTACGGATCAGATTACAGATCAAAAATAGGCTTAATTGCGTCAAAATAAGCCTATTAACAAGGCTAATTTTGGGTCTGCAGTTAGCCAAATATGGATTTTTTTTTTTTCTTTGTTTCGTTCGTTCCTCTACTTTTTTATCTTCGTGCACGATTTTGTAAACCAATATCTCAATATATTTTTTTATCAACTCCCAAAATTTAGATTCGTAAAAAAAAAAAATGTAAACATTTTTATCTTCTAAATCTACTGTTTCGTTCCGTATCTTTCATGGACATCTAATCTAAATATTTATAAAAACAAATATACATTTTTTTCGTGTACATCTAATCTAATATAAAACTGCCGTGTATTTGCACAATCTTGATCTTGGGAAAGTTATATTTGAATAAAATCACTCTTTTGATTTTACTAATAATAATGTAGTACTTATTATTTTTTTAGTATCTGAAAGTTCATTGAATGTAGAAGAATTTATATGAATTTATAATTATTAAATTCGTTTGCATTCTTTTAAAAAAACAAAAAAAAAAAATCATAAGATTTAAAGACAAGTTCATTAAAATCTTATCAATTCGTTTAAAATCCTTCAAAATACATTACTTATGTCTTTAATATGGTGATGAAGGTAGCTCCACCGTCAAAACCTTAGCAGCTGCTTCTCGTTAATATTTACTTAATCCATGAAAAAACAAAATTAAGTAAATATTGTATAAATATTACTTAAGTTGTTATATTAATCATAAAATCTATGGTGTTGACCAAAAAAATTATTTATTGCACTATATGAGCACTGACATAAAATAATTCTCATTCACTAAATTGTTGTGATATCGTGGATTGTTAATGTAATAATATAAACTTCATAATATAGGTAACCTAAGTAAAGAGTTAATCAGTTGTTGGTCCTCTTACAAAAATCATTGTTATGTCTGAAGCAGAATGGATTCGTAGAAAGTGTTGCTACGCAGAAAAATGAGCTGATAATGCTGGAGAGAAATCGCATTAAATATAAGGGGTAAGTTTCCATATCTATGGTGTTTCTTTAGTTTTCTTGGATTTCGTTGAATCTATCCATTTCTGTGTGAACCTCTGGTCAGCTGGCTATTTGCGGGGAAAGTCAGACGATCTTGCAGAAGTTCACACTTGGAAAAACTTTCACACTTGGAAAAACCGTCACCACTAGTAGCCCAGACATTGGTGAGTGAAAAACTTGATATACCTCTGATTTCTTGCATGTGTTTGTCAATTCTATTGATTTAGAGTGATTTGTATTAAAATGACAAATTCAGTTTAAACTTAAACTTGTGATTTTAAAATCCAATTTCAAATCCATTGTTATTAGAAATATTTTTAAAAGTGGATTTTAAAAATTAGATTTGAATTAAGAATGATTTGGTGAAATTTCTTTACTAAAAATAAAAAACGCCAAATTATTTGGTTTTAAATAGAATTTTAGAATAATTTAATTAAAATCACTTGAATTTCTATAATTCACACAAAATCATAAATCAAATCACTCCAACTGAATTCAAATTCCAATTTCAATACACCCTAAGAAACACAACAAAATGAAATCACACCGATTTATAAGAAATACAACCATACAAAACAAAATCACTTTTTTAGCCATGGGAAGACTTCCGGCGAGGAAGGAAGCCTGGCCGTCAAAACCTCAACACCTGTATCGGTTACCTGCAACAAATAGCACATTAGTTTTATTGTTACCAAAACTGGTTATTTTTATTTCAAACGACTCTCAAAAGGGTTTTTACCAAGAGAGTATGCTCAAACTGAGCACTGCGTTTCCCATCTGCAGTAACTGCAGCCCATCCATCAGGCCATGTGCGATCCCGCCACGACCCTAACACCACAATATCCTTATTTTTTAACTGGAGAAACTCATCAAGGACTAGGCGAAAAATTTAAACAAAAACTCACCTGCGTTGATCATTGGCTCGATTGTGAAAGTCTGACCTGCTTTCATTACTCCAACTGCTTTGTTTCCTGATTTTGGGGTTAAGGACATTTACACTGGAATAGACAAACAAGAGAACAACATAACAGGGTGCTAAAATCTAATGTTATGCAATAAAAGGATACTTGCATAGTGTGGAATGTTTGGGGCGCAATGGAAGAGATCCCCAATACCATGACCACAATAGGATCTCACCTGTTTAACCACACCACAGAGTTAGTTTTTATTATCTAAACGAAGGTTCCACAAACATATCCTGTGACGACTATAGACACGCAAGCATTACCACTGATAACCCAGACATTGTAGCATGGCGGTTGACTATCTCTCCGATTTCACGAAATCTAACTCCAGGTTTCACTGAAAAGAGACAAAAGAAAGAAAACCATATCGAATAAATTACAGACGAAACATAAAAAGCTAGGGACAGGTGGAAACTTAAGACCTACCAATAGCTATGGCCTTTTCCAGGCACTCGTATGTGCATTTAACAAGTTGAAGTGATGCTTCGTCAACATTTCCAACAAAGTATGTCTCATTCAGGTCACCTACCCAATAAATCACTCCATGAGACAGGATATCTCTAACAAGTACCAAGTATACTATAAAATAATCAAGGATGTAACTTACCGTGGCAACCTTTATAACAAACTGTTACGTCAACATTTACTATATCGCCATCTTCTAGTTTCCTTGCATCCGGAATTCCATGGCAAATGACTTCATTAACAGATCTGAAAAAGTAATAATCAAAATTTACACTTTAGAAAGCAGAGGAAAAACATGTAGAGGTAATAATGTACATGCAAAAGAAGTACCTACGTGCAGCAAGACTTGGGAAAGAAATAGTAGTTGAGTGGTGATGGATATCCTCCTGCCAGAGCACAAGTTTGTATAATAATGGTTACAGATGCTGCTGTGATGAAGTTGACTGATTCACTTCCCCAAAAGGAGACGAAAAATTGAAAGATACAAACCTCTTGCAATAGTTGCTTCATGAACCACTCGATCAATCTCATCAGTTGTCACACCAGGGCGAATCACCCTAGCTGCTGCATCCAATACCTCCCTGGCAATCTGATTACAGAATCCATTCAAGTCAGAACCTTGAAAAAGACCAGATAATGGAAATGTAGACCATTAGTGTTAAAGCAAAGAAAGAAAACAACACTCACTCTGCAGGTTTCACGCATTCTATGAATTTGTTCAGGCGTTTTTATCTACAATGCAAGTATAAAACCCTTGTTAGTCGTAAGTGATAAAGATGAGTATCAGATGAGCCAAGATTTGAGATCATAGATTTAAGACAACTATGAACAAAACCTATTGTACTGAAGCATCACTAACCTCAACAACATGTTGTAGATCACTATTTGGTTCAATTTTAGGAGTCCCCTGGATGTGAAAAAAAAATGGAAGAAGGTTTGTTAGCAGGGAATATTGCAAGAAAAAATCATAGAATTTGTTATATAACAGCTAATGTGCAAGTGTTGAGCCTACGCCGCTCTTATCTTAGCTAAATGAACTTATTCCACAATCAAACTCGAACTGAATCATGTTCAACTTTGCTAGTAGTGGAGTAGTAATGCAGGAGAATAACAAATCTACATCACAAAGTCACAGTGACTTACATCAATTGCCCAGTCAGGTTTCTCAATCTCAGCAGGCACAAAACGCTTGGTAGATATGGGATATTGCTTTAGGGGCCTGCACAGCGCAAAAAGTGACAACAACATAAACAATACGCAGTATCTAATAAACATATGAATATATGAATTATGATTCGATTTGTATCAGAAGGAAGAACACAGAAAACAAAGAATAACATTGGAGGAGCTCTTGGTTACAAACCCTGTCCAATCAAAGTGTGGAAGCTTAGCTGTTCTAGCCTGCCCTTTCTTCACGCAATAAAGCCAGCCTTGAGAAATCAGATCAGAATTCTGATCACCGGGAAGTGAGTTCGCAATTGAAGACAGCTGAGCTTTCACATGTACTGATTTGTGTGAGCTCCAAGCCGCTTTGAAACAGTCTTGAGTGCTATTACCACAAAAAGGGAAAAAAAGAAAGACTAAAAACCTTGGAAATGAAGAGAAGTCAAGAAGAAGTTGGAAGATGTAGAAGACATTACCAGAAAGAAGCTCCTTCACGAGGAAGCTTCAATTCCACGCATTTCGGACACCTTTGAGCATAAGTAAACAGATTAAGAAGCGTTAAGACATAGCTTGACTAGTCAGATTTCGTATCAAAAAAGTCCCAAAAATCATGAAACTGCAAGCCAAATGGGATTCTATCAATAACACTTGAAATCGAAGTGAAAATCAGCATCACATACTCTAATCTAATACTAAGAAACGGACGAATCAATCAATAACACTTGAATTGAAGTGAAAATCAGCATCACATACTCTAATCTAGTACTAAGAAACCGACGAATCAATCAATAACACTTGAATTGAAGCGAAAATCAGCATCTCAACCTAATTTGTTATCGAAACCATCCAGAAACATGGAAGCTTTGGCGCTAAATTAACACCAACTATGGAAGTCAAATCAAAAGGCAAAAAGAAGAAGAGAATGATGAGTGATTACGTACTGAAGATGCGCTGGCTTCTCGCAGCGAGCACACAGTAGAGTAGCAATGTTCGACGCATCTGATTCACCGGCCATTCAATACCTTTGAGTCTCCTCTCTTTAGCTCAAAATCAGCGCTGCGATTGAAGAAATGTGGTAATCAGACGAAACTCTAGGGTTTATCGAAGATGCACGTTGACATCACCATCCTTCATACGACGCCGTACGTTGACATTACCATCCTTCATACGACGCCGTTTTCTAAATGTTTTCTTTCCAGAGTTGAATGAAATTAAAATATCAGTTATCATTTAAACCGGGTCGGTTGACAAAACAACACGGTTTGACACGGAACGATAGATAGTTTGTTTACCAAATTGGCAAATTCCGTCACTTGTGGTCAGATTAAAAGAAAAATTCGTCAGCTATTTACGTCAATAGCTTTGGATGCAAAGATTTTGCAAACCAAATAAAATACGTATGTGTCAAGTGTCATCGTCTGATTCGATGTGTCGAAACAATGCATTAAAATCATATAACAACTTACAACTTCCATGTGTGGAACTAAACCGGGCTTTAAACTGCCAAATCCATGGACGGAAATTTATTCGAACCGAGGTGGCTAGTCAACGAAGATCAGCAGCCATCTAGATAGGTCAACAATAATATAACCATGAATGTGGAATTATAAATTGTCGTGACAGGTCATGAAGTAAAAAACAAACGGTACAGAAAAGTACATGTATTTCTATGCATACCCGTTTGTCACTGCCTTGGGCTATAATCAAGTCGCATTGGTGATTAACCAAAAAAAAAAATCTTTAACTAATGTGAGTTGATAACAGAACTTACTTATAGCATTTTATCCAAAAAAAAAAAAAAACTTAATTATAGCATGAGATCTCAGATTGTAAACTATCATAAATGTTACACTGTCGTCCGTCGCTGATAAAATGTGAATCAGTGTGTCAAAAATGTGTCCTTCTGATTATTTATCTTAAAACGTGAAAACCAGACCGAGGATTAAATTTACGATGTCCTCTATAATTTTCTTGATTTTGTTTGATTCTTGGATGCTTTATATTATTTGAAACAGCTTTGATTTACGTAAATAATAATTAAAGTAGAATATGTGGATCGGAGTAATATGATAGCTTGAAGACTACGAATCACGACAAGCAATCAAATTTAAAGGTGATTAAAAAAAAAAAAAAAAAAACAATAGAGTCTTCTCATGCATGTCTAGAGCTAAACGCCTAAAGCCTTGTTATGATTGGGACTCGCTAATTACTATTCAAAGTTTGGAATATAGAGGACTAATTTTGTTAATGGAATATATATATCATATATGTAGCAAAATGTTCGATACTTGAAGACATTATTATGAAGATATTTTGAAAATGAATTTATAAGAAACCTAGACCAGAAAATTTCGATAGTTGAACGACCGAAAAATTCTATATCATACCTCGATCATATTCTTTAACCCATAGATTTATCAAAGGCAAGAAAAGTTGTAAAGTTTGCTACCAAAAAACAATAATAATAATAATAATAATACTTTATTTTTTTGAAAAAAGTGCTTGCTGATTTTTCATATCCTTTTTATATATAAGTTTCATATTAGTAGTAGCAAAACTACTATCATTGGTCAGATTGGTGTGTACAATATGAAGTATTTCAATCTCAAATCTTGGATTAGTCTTAATTGTTGTAAAGAAAGTATGTTTTGATTTATGAATCAGGTTAAAGGATATTATGTTTACCAGATCTTTTGCTAAGATAGAACAAACTATATGAACCCGAAACTTTTGATCAAATCTATTGTAACAGTCCAGCCAATGCTCGGAAACTGCTAGCGCTGCAGCACAATACACCCCAACCCCTCTGGTGTATACGGCCACAGCCAGCTATACCAACCCAGGTTGTTGGTGAGACTCGAACCCCAGTCCTCACCCTTTAAGTAGCTCCTTCCAAAGTTTCAGCAGCTTAAGAACTTCTCGTTCAGACAATGAGATGTGTTTCGTTTGCCTAGGCTCAATGAGAAGGTGTAGTCTCCTCAGCAGCGTAAGGAGTCTTCTTCTTCATGGGTCCTAAAGAGACTTTAACCTTGGCTGGTTTCAAAACGCGATATTCTAGAAGAAATCCCGGTTAAGCTACTCAGTTATTATTTCTACTTTAAGCATCTCAGATTCTTCTTTTGATATAGCCTTGTGAAACTACAAACAATAAAAGTTACAGTTTAGGCACTCAGACCCCCAAAACAACAAACATTACACCCACATCATCGTTTTCCTTTTTTGGAGTTAAAAAATAAGAAGGAAATAACAGTTTTAAAAAGATATCTGGTAGGGAAGTTGGGAGAAGAAAAAAGAAACAAGTATATTCAAAATATTTTTACAATTTTCGGTTAATATTCTCTAAAATTTTTGGTAGAAAATGAATTCTACATGTGGTAGAAAACTGTTTTTTAGCAGAACACGAACTCTACAGATGGTAGAATATAATATCCATAGTATAACACAAAATCTACAACTATGTAGAAGACTTTTGATATAGTAGATCACAAATTTTACAACTTGCAAAAAATGGTGTAATATGTAAAAGTCTACCAAATCTACAAAATCTGTAGATGTACAAGTAGTAGATATGTACAAGTAGATATGTAGAGGTGTACACAAACAATAGAAATCATAACCTACTGAAAGTAGATATGTAGACAAATGATATAAATTATATTCTACCATCTGTAGATGTAAATTATATTCTACCATCTGTAGATGTACGAACAAAAAGTAAAATACATATTCTACTTTGCATTCAAAAATCGGTAGAACCAAACTTTAATATATTTTAAAAATATTATATTTATGAAAATAAATTGTAAAAATATTGTAAAAAGTCTTAAGATCATTGTTCTGAATTTTTTGAATTTTAAAAGTATTTATTTTAGATTTATTAAATATGTTAAAATGTATTAAATTCAAAAAAAAAAAAAAATATGTAAATGGACAAAGACTTTTTTTTTTTTTTTTATACATAATCAAAAATCTCCCTTAAATAAATAAATAAATAAAAATTAAGAGAGGAATAACGGCACAATCTGAAATGATTATGATCAAGGAGGACAAAACGAAGACAGCCAAACAAAGTCTTTGCGGGCCTCAAACGGAAACTTGAGTTATAAGAAATCAGTACCTATACTAAACTATTATGGATATTCAATCTCAATAGTTAATTTCAAAATTCGTGATTCGTACGCCCTTTTGATAACGAGGTTTTAACGATCTCATCAAGTCTATCTATTATTGCTACAACCTACAACTACTTGTACTTATTTTCTTTTAAAAACTAATGTGTTCATATACATGTGAATATAGGTGATGATTGCTTAATATAGGTCTTATTTAGCATGACCAGGTCATGTACAAATTATATCAATATCGGCTTAGATTGATTTCTAAATTTCTACTAAATCGTTTAATTCATGTTGCTTCAAGATTATAAATTATTATTCATTTATTTTTACATTATTATTCTTTTCATTTGATCAATCTTTGTTTTCAATGACGAGAGCATAATAATGTGTACCTATGGATGTCAAAAAGAAGAACACAAAATGTGTCCCTGTTGAGGTGAGAAATGTCATCAAACCGATATTTGTTTTAAAAAGTTTGTAATATATTCGTGATGTAATTTTGTCAAAACAGTAGCTAGATTGTGATAGTACTCAATTTGGTGATTGCCTCTTCGCACATTGATTTTTTATTATTTTTGAATTCCAAAGAAGAAATCTCTACGGATAATTAATGAAAAGACTAATTAACGTCCAGAGGTCAAATCACATCGTTACTTCATCATCAAATATTCGAAATTGTAGCCAGAAAAAAAAAAAACTGTACCGATAAAATAAGCAACGTTTTATTTTTGGTCGTGCTTAAAAAGTCAACTTGGACCAGATAATAATGTTGGTAATCTACTCATAGACTGAGACATGTCTACGTTTTCTGCTAGTTTCTGTAACCTCGTTTCTTCCGTCAATGTAACGTGTAACGCAGGCTTGCGTTGAACGGCGACGTCCCAGGAATTCAGAGCTTGGATAATTAAACCATTCAAAGTAAGTCTAAATCGAGGTAAAACTCTTCTTGGAATAATATTAATTAACGTTAAACGAATAAAAAGTCTAATTAAGTGAGCACATATGAAGGCAAATTGACGATGACGGTGCCTTTCTCATAACGTTTGACTGACGACGATGGTGCCTTTCCTCGTTATAATTGGTTATTGATTGATTCATATATAGTTTCAACTGTATAAATTACATATTTATAAACTCACTAGACCTAACTAATTAAAATTAAACATGCAATTTGTAAGTTTTAATATTACGTTAATTGGCCATGAATTCTCATTACTTTTAATGTTGACGGACAATTTTCTAGTATTAAAAATATTGCATGTAACCAAATTCTTCAACCACTTAGTAATCAGATTTTGGATGGATAAGATCACTAATATCTTTTGCATATTAATATTAGATGACCAACCAACCATCGCTAGAGTCTTACGCCTCTCGATTTGTTTACTTTTTAAAAATAAAGCATCTAGTAATTTGAGGGTTAGAAGATATAGAAAACCCTTTATCAAAACAATTAAAAGGTTAAGAGGTATATGTATATATTTCCTTAACAACTTATTTAGGTTAAGCGCAGTAGTACGAACAAAAAAAACTACAAAAACATAAGAAAATTTTACCAATTTCAAAATACTTATATTTAACTGGGGGAGCAACGTGAACACGTACGTAATAAGAATTAAACGGAATCTATAGAGAAAATGTATTTCTTTATACACTTTCTTTTAGCTGCTATATGGTTGAAAATACTTTAATTAAGAAGAAAAATATTTGCTTTGATATTTTCTAAGAACTTGTGCATATGGCTAGCAGTCATATACAGTGCGCTATTGACGAAGGAAAACTAGTGAAAAAAAAATCGAAGTTGACGAGACGTCGAAGGTTGATTAGTCTTTGTGGATAGCGATTACACTCAACGCATCCGTACAATACACTAATTTTTATTATTGTAGTTACAACTACATAAATTAATCAAACTAAATAACGTTTGAGTTTTTATACTTTCTTCTTTTATTTAAGAGACTTTTGAATATTCGACTGAGTCTCCCATATACGCGTATATGCCAATAATGTTATTGAATGTTACAACTAAAACTTGGTAAACTAATTAATAGCTAAAAGAAAAATTATAAACCTTACTATGACTTTTAAACTCTATTAAAAACCATGATTGAATAACACCCCCTTAATTGATAGTTAAAATTAGCCATTTCATGGTAACTCATTTGAGTCGTTTCTAAGACTTCATATAAAAATTTGTGGTTTTCAAATTGAAATTAATTTCATCACATGAGTAATTTGTCGCCTAGTAAAATAACAGCTAAGTATTATATACGTCAAAAAAGGGTAACCAAGCAAGAAACTATTACAACATAGGGAATCTATGACGGCGTTACCAATCCATTGGTTGGTATAGACATAATATACTTTTTTTCGCTTCAACTATACATATATAATGAAATTCCATATTAATATATTTTAATTATTGATTAATTATTTAATCAAAAAGCACAAGTCACCTCATACCTCTATATAAACCTACATCGATTCAAGACATCCATCTCATCATCCAATACTTTCAAACACAAACTTCTCGCTTCTCAAAACATTTGGTCTTATTATAATGGCTTTCCGAGTTTATACTATTACCTTTCTATTCGTATGCATTTTCTTGGCATCGACCGTTTCGGGTTACAACTCAAAAGACGTGAAAGCGTGGTGCAGCCAAACTCCAAACCCTAAGCCCTGCGAGTATTTCTTAACCCAAAACTCAAACCAAAAACCCATCAAATCTGAATCCGAGTTCCTCAAAATCTCAATGAAACTAGCTCTAGACCGAACCATCCTCGCCAAAACCCACGCGCACACACTAGGACCAAAGTGCCGCGACACACGTGAAAAGGCAGCTTGGGAAGATTGTATCAAACTCTACGACTTCACCGTCTCGAAGATAAACGAGGCGATGGACCCAAACGTGAAGTGCTCGAAAACCGACGCGCAAACATGGCTCAGCACGGCTCTAACCAATCTCGACACTTGTCGAGCCGGGTTCTTAGACCTCGGTGTCACCGATATTGTCCTTCCTTTGATGTCAAACAACGTCTCAGATCTCATATGCAATACACTCGCCATTAACAAAGTTCCATTCAACTATACCCCACCCGAGAAAGACGGGTTCCCATCGTGGGTCAAACCCGGTGACCGGAAGCTTTTGCAAAGCTCAACGCCTAGTGATAATGCGGTGGTGGCTAAAGACGGCTCTGGCAACTTCAGGACGATAAGAGAAGCCATTAACGCTGCTTCGGGAAGTGGTAGGTTCGTGATCTATGTGAAGCAAGGCGTTTACAGCGAGAATCTTGAGATTCGAAAGAAGAATGTTATGTTGAGAGGTGATGGTATAGGGAAAACGATTATTACCGGAAGCAGAAGTGTTGGTGGAGGATCGACCACGTTTAATTCAGCTACTGTCGGTACGTGTGATTACAAGACAACAAATGACTAGTTTTATTTATTTTCATAATTTATATAACATATGGTTTAGTTAGATTTTACGAGTGGTACGTGCATGAACACACTAAACTAGCTTATGTTGCGAAATGGAAAGTCAAATATTATATATAATCATCAGAACCACGCTCCGCGTCTTACAGGTGGTTTTTTTTAGATAACGATTCAATATTTTAAAATTGGTATTTCATTTTCTCATAGGTCGTATAGATTCAAGATCTTTGATATTAATCAACTCAATTGGTTTTGATGCTTCGTGGGATATTTAGAAGCATACGCAATCCTCTATTATTTCACAATGATTTTTATCACTGTAGATTACTATTTAATACAAAACTAATTAATCGTTTCTAACTTTTTTTTTTTTTTTTTTCATGCAGCGGCGGTCGGTGACGGTTTTATTGCGCGTGGAATAACGTTTAGAAACACGGCGGGTGCGAGCAACGGGCAAGCGGTAGCTCTAAGATCCGGGTCGGATCTATCCGTTTTCTACCAGTGCAGTTTCGAAGCCTACCAAGACACACTCTACGTTCACTCCAACCGCCAGTTTTACCGCGACTGCGACGTTTACGGAACCGTCGATTTCATTTTCGGAAACGCAGCCGCCGTTCTTCAAAACTGCAACATCTTCGCTCGCCGTCCACGTGGTAACACCAACACGATCACAGCTCAAGGAAGATCCGACCCGAATCAAAACACGGGTATTATCGTCCATAATTCTCGGGTTACCGCAGCTTCGGATCTCCGACCCGTTTTGGGATCCACCAAAACTTATTTGGGCCGACCTTGGAGACAATATTCGAGGACGGTTTTCATGAAGACTTCTCTCGATAGTTTGATTGATCCACGTGGCTGGCTTGAGTGGAATGGTAATTTCGCTTTGAGTACTTTGTTTTACGCTGAGTTCCAGAATACGGGTCCGGGTGCTTCCACTTCGGGTCGGGTCACATGGCCTGGGTTTCGGGTGCTTCGTTCTGCTTCTGATGCTTCGAGGTTTACCGTTGGTAGTTTCCTCGCCGGTGGCTCTTGGATTCCGTCGAGCGTGCCGTTTACTGCTGGTCTCTGAGAAATATATATTTGATAAATTAATTCAATATTATATGAAATATGATGCAAAGTTTGTATATACGACGCAATTGATTGGTCTATTACAAAGAATAAATGTCGTTTGTTTACGATATATAATTCATGTATAATTAAATTTTAGTTCTGTCACACATGTAATTTCATTACTCTTTAAACATACTGTATGAACATCAATGATCATATCCTCGTTTTTCTTTTTCTTTTTTTCGTTTCGTGCTTAGCAAACAAATGAGAATATAGTAGGCATTGGCCCATCAAGATTCTCCATGACCCAATGTTACGCAGGTTAAAAAATTTATGATAAAATTTCAAATATGGGTGATGGGCTAATGGGTTAGATGACTAGATTCTTGAATACATGGTTATTTTTCGAACAGTTCAGTAAACATTGTAAAATTAAATATATTTTTTTATAAAGATAAAAGTAAATATAGTTATAACGATATACAAATATATAATTATTGATCTGCATTGTCGTAGCAGAGTAGAAATGTTATGTGGTAGTTAGTATAAGTATAAAACATAATTTATAAGTTTTATTAACGTTTAAAATATTTAGTTATTTACATGAACTTTAAACAAAATAGTAATATATATATTCTCATTTACTATTAGCCTCGTGCAGCAACAAGTTGGTATTTTCCTTCGTAGTTCGTATATATTTAATTTATATGGACCAAAATCGCCGATGGTTACGGCCACACACGCAAAGGTCAACTCAAATAGATCTATATATAGATCAAGAAACTTATAAATCAACCAATTAAAATTATTTGTATCATTTTATTTTTTTCGGAATGGTCTTCTCGACAGATCCAGTTATTTGTATCGTACCAATATGAATCTACGACTAATACACCTGATAAGGAAATATCTGCTTACGTAGGTCAAGTGGCATAGAGAAAGATATCCATAAATCCAAAATTAACTATTCCAAGAACCGTGGCATGTATCATGTCCATAGCTTGGTTTGATGGTTTCTATTTACACCGCAAGCACAACCCGTACGTTTCTTATTGCCGTTCAATACATGCATGCATTAATTGTATTTCGTTAGCTGTACACTTAAGAGTATTGTTTTAATTACTTTTTCTGAATAGTGGTAAATATTTTGCATGTATGTGAGTGTACGGATATTGTAGTCAACACGTGGTTCATTTTGAGATTAGATTCATGTTCTTCTGTGTAGATTCGTACTACGCACGTCAACCGTAAATACACAGTTATAGACATATATTGAAACAAAACACTTGCAATAAAATTACACGAAAAATCATCTGTCAAGATCTTGAACATCTTTTACATCAAAATGCTTTGTATCCAAAAGAGATGCTTATTTTGAAAAGACATGGCAACCAAAAAATACAAGATTTATTTTCATGCTTAAATGGTATTCGAAATATATAATTAGCTAGTGTGAATAAACAAGCAGCAAACAAATCCTTGCGATTGATGACTATAAGCTTGAGTAGACCCATAAAGGGAATAGAATCGTGTTACGCTTGTCCTGTGAGGTTTCATCACAAAAAGCAATTACCACTAAGTGTCCCTAGATATACTACTCACATCATCATTATCGAATATAACCGCTATAGCTAGTGATCATCATAATAATTTACAAATTACATTATCACCTTACTGTACAACTCACTATCGCGAAAAAGTGAAAAGTGAAAAGTGGTAAATAAGATAGAAAAATAGTAAAGAAAAGGAATGATATCTACTAGAAAAGTTGAGAATCGTTTTTAACTTTTTCTCATAATTGTCTTCAATTGCGGCAAAGACGGCTCCATGGAAATACCCGAGAACCCGACCCAGATGCGATCCGGGTCTTGACCCGTTCGAAGTCCGAATACGGGCATGGTATAGTGATCCCTCCTTCGTGGCGGAATCCGTACTCTTTCTCCGATTCTCTGAGCAGCTCACCGAACAGAGGATGGTTGAAGTAAACGATGGGTACCAAAACTCTATGAAAGTCACCGTCTTTCTGACCCACGTAGACTGCTAAGTGCCCCTTTGGAACCGGGTCGTGTTTGTATCCGGATCCTCTCGTAGACGACCCGAATAGTTTGAAACTTTGCGTGAGACGTTGTCCCCAGTTTTTGAGTTTGGCGATTGGTAGTCTCAACGTGAAAGCATGGCGGGTCGAGTGTATCCGGTTATACCCGGAACGACGGATCCGGGTTTTCCGACGGATCCATCCAGAGACTCGTAGAATCCGTTTCCCCATTCTAAACCCTTTGAGATTCCTCATATTCGTTTCTTCTCAACTCTAGCTAATTTGAAAAAAAATGTATAATTGTCACAAAGCTACAACTTTTGAGAGATCGGAGACAAATACAAATCTGAGGTTAAGAGAGTGAGACGAGACATAGACCAACGAGTCAAATAGAGAGTGATTCATTTGAACGAGAAGAAAAGAAAAAAAAAACTCTTTTACATTTGTCCTAATTCCCTCCCCCTCTGTATATATATATAAAAAAAAAAAACACAATTTTAAAGGAGAAAGCTTTCAGAATCCGACGATGATGTGAACGGGAAAATATGTATACTTGTTGCGAATTTTTTGTTGTTTGACTGTGTAGATGCTAAAGGGGAAGTGAGCAAGAAAAGAAGTTCGTGAAATGCAGAGGATTTTAAATAGAGAGACTAGGACAAAGGTGTTTTTGGAGTCTAAATAAATGAACGGGAAGATGAAGATGAAGCTTATTGACCGTCGGATTAGATTAAAACTGCCACACTTTTGTTTTGCTTGTCAAATAGTCAAAACCCGAAGAATCTACATTAAATATATGAGGTTAACCGTTAGCCTACACTTATCTCAAATAAAGTTCGATTTCATGTCTATTTATTCATTTCGTGTATAAAAAGATAAAAAAATGAGGTTAAATTTACTAGCTTGAGAACGCTATTACTTGTAGTCAAATCATAGTTAAAGTCTTGTACTCTGGTTTACAGCAGATATTAACAATGTTTGATTCTTAATCTGAAGAGAAAAAACTAATTAAGTTTTCTTTAATTATCTGAAAATGTTATGTCGGAGCTTCATCGTTATATGTTTTTATGTTCGAAGAAGACGACAATCATGCCACCACACGTGTGCTGGCCACGGGGCACATATTTTGAAACTATTCGATAACACTCACACGAGATGCAAAACCCCACCATTTCATTTTCTTTTTGCTGTTAGTGATCATCTACTGTGTTAGGTTAATGATCATCTAGCTGTATGTTATTGAATTTGTTAGAAATATACTTAAAAATAATAAGAGAACAAAATGTGTACGGTGTGTCCTCTAGTTGCGTTACTTGCGTACGTTGATAATGGTTGATAAACATATTCGTATTAGGAGATCAGGACAAAGAGACTTTTAAAAAAACGAATAAAGATAGATCATGTTTTGATTTTTTGACTTTTTCCTAAAAACAAATTGTATATATTTTTAACCCGACAAGTTTATTTTATTTCACTATTTTTGTAGTCCGCATCTTAGCTAAAAGACGTTTAAGCGTTCATAATTGATATGACCTGGAGAAAATATTCGTATTTCTTGATCAAATATTTGTATCCATCACTGTTTCTATAGACCCATTGATTAAACATATATTATTATATAAAAAAGAATCTGAGATGTCAGTCGACGCACTTACAAGGTTAAAGAAAATTAAAATATTGCTCAAATTTTTAGATCAATTACGTCGCTACGATATAGATCAAACTTCTGCGAAATGTAAAAATGAAAACGCACATTCACGATTAGTAAAAGCTATTATGATTTCCTCAAAAGAAAAGTTGGCCAACTAAAATTGTTTTGGACCTTTTCGATTATGAGAATTAAAAAGAAGTTTGTTCCAAACACTTCTCCTATATGGAATCTTTCCCCTTTAACTCCCAACTCATAGACTTCGTGTTTCCGTACACTTCGTACTTATTATACACGAACGTGTGTCACTCAATTTAGGCAAGGGCACACATGACGCGCGATCAATTTTTGAACATGGGCCTAATTAAGCCCATTAGTTTAAATTCCATGGGCTAACTGGCCCATATCTGGCTGGTTTTAATCTTTTACTGTTGGTTTCGGCCCGAAGAGCGATCCGTTCGTTCGTAGCTGCTGCCAAATTGATTTCATCAGTTTCAGTTAGAATCAGATCGTTAAGCTGTGGTTACTGTACGGAGAGCTCCGGCATTGGCTCACCGTGGAGCTGGCGAGTTATCAGAGAACGGAGAAGGTTACAGCTGTGGATTGGTGAAGATCGGAAATGACAGATTCGAGTCTGGATCTGCAGGAATCGGGATGGGAGGAACTTCGGAGGGAAGCTCGTAAAATCGAAGGCGATCTCGACGTTAAGCTCTCTTCTTACGCTAAGCTCGGCGCCAGGTTTACTCAAGGAGGTTTGTTCTTCTTCGTTTCCGCTTGATCATGATCTGTGTGTGTTTCTTGTGTTTCCCTCGCTTGTTATGTTGCTGTTATCTCTATTCACTGAATGTAGGATTCGTAGTCTGTAATGTGATATCAGATCGATGATTTCAATTAGATATGATCTCTTCAGCGGATTGAATTTTGATCGCTATCGCCTCTCACTCTCTGTTCTGGTTTCCCAAATGCTTAATTCTGCCTAATCTCGTCATTTTCAAATTCATATGTGATGGTTTTCTTAACTTTGTGCTGACGTTTCCGTGCGATGCAATTGATAGTTTTCGGTTGAAGATAGATATTCTTCGTTGGTGTTGTAGAACGAGATAATTCCCAATGCTTCTGTATGGTTTGTCAAATTTTTGGTTGGTAGTGCTTTTCTCAGATTCGCTGTGTTTGTTCCACGTGTAATTGGAAATCTGTAGGATGACTTTTCAGCTTTCAAGAATTGCATTGTAGAACTTTGTATCACACATTTTCCGAGTTTGTTATTGTAAATGAATCACTAGGAAAGTCTTGGAATGGAAAGTTGAGGCTCTTTTGTTGACCAGCTTTGATATGTTTTGGTCTCAGGATATGTTGACGCTGGGTCTCCAACGGTTGGATCTGGAAGATCATGGAAGTCGATGGAGATTGAAATCCAGTCGTCGCTTGAGAAGTTGTTGGACATAAACGATTCCATGAGTAGATGTGCTGCATCCGCTGCACCAACAACATCCGTTACTCAAAAGCTAGCTCGACACAGAGATATACTTCATGAATATACCCAGGTTTTCTTGCATCATTGTTTCCGTTATTTGTTGTTTTCATATGCATCCATTACACTGATGACAAAAGTGAAAATCTTGGAGAAATTGCAACAAACTTTCTAATTTTGCCAATCCTGATCTCAGTAAGATGAAGTTAACGGAATAGAGGACCTATATTCTCCTTTACAATCTATACTTTCATGTCATTTGCTTAGGAGTTTCGGAGAATAAAAGGAAATATAAACTCGATGAGAGAACATGCTGAGCTTTTGAGTTCTGTGAGGGATGACATAAGTGAATACAAGGTAAGAATCTTATGTCCTCTCTAGTTTAGAGTATCAATATTCTTAAGGATGAAGATATAAAATCTCCAGTGCTCACATTCTGATAGCAAGTTGGGTTATGTATTCGGTTATGCAGGCTTCTGGTAATATGTCACCGGGAGTGCAAGTCTTAAGGGAGAGATCTTCCATCCATGGAAATATATCCCATGTAACTTTACTTTCTGCAGTCAATGAGTTTTGTAATCTGATGTTGGTAGAGCCCTCTTTATAATAGTTCTGAAATCAATTTGGCTGTAGATTGATGAAGTTATTGGTCAAGCTCAAGCGACAAGAGCCGTTCTAGGCTCTCAGCGATCTCTGTTTTCAGATGTTCAAGGGAAAGTGAAGAATCTCGGAGACAAGTTCCCAGTGATCCGTGGCTTACTTGGTATCTCTCTCTTTTCAACCTCTATATGATCTTCTCAGCTAATCTCATTAACCTTTAGTTATCCTTATGAAGAAACTTGCCTTGTCACCATTTTGTAGGCTCAATCAGAAGGAGACGTTCTCGGGACACACTTATCCTCTCCGCTGTCATTGCTGCTTGTACGTTGTTTCTAATCATCTACTGGCTCTCAAAATAAAACAGTCTGTTCATACTTCATACACCTTAACTATAAAATCGAATTCTTTAGATCGTTTTTTTGCCCCAAGTTTTTCTTGCTTTTGTGTTTGCCATTTTGTTTGGTTATGTGTTTGTAGTATAATAACTATCATACATGAAATAGCTTAAACCTTTTTTTTGAAAAAACACATTTTTCACAACATCAAGTCTATATACATGTGACATCATCACTCAGGTACTTGGATTTTTTTTTTTACCACACACCAAGATTCTTCAAATGTCCGATATACACAATGTGGTCCAGAAAACACTATTTGTGTTAGATATTTATTTACTCTCTATCCCTTTGGTTTTGGTCCTTTCGACCACAACACTAGTACGAAAAAAGTAACACAGCTCATAAATTGATCTCTCAGCTTCTACATAAAAGGGATCTCTCTTTATTTTTTGATGGGGACACACTGATCCAGTCCTTATATTTATTTATTTCACTGTCCCTGCCTTACATACATATGTATAATGTATGTAGTTGTAACAAGTGTTAATCAACGGGCTCACACCGGTTTAGAAATATCGTTGTGGACCAAAGCCCGCAGATATCAACTTGGCTTACCTTCGTTAAAGCCAGGGTTGGTTTTTGCTAGAAAACAAAGATTAGGTAGATTTAACGGTGCTAAAAAATATGGACCATTGTAAGATCTCTAATCGAATCAGAATTAGTTTCGATTAAATTGGGTTAATAGACGGATAGGCGACTTATGGTTATAGCATATAGTCTCTCGTAGAGGATATAGACATATAGTCTAAACGAAGAAAGTAACTAGAGTTTCCTCCCGCGTATGATTCGTTAGCTAATACTAATTGTGGTTCGAATAGTATTGTTGTTGTTTGGAGATTGTAATTTAGCTTTTGGCCTTTTCCTATGATACATTGGCTGGACATAGGACTATAGGAATCAGAGGCTTTTAAAAATAAAATAAAAACGCTTGTTAGATTCTACGCTTCCCAATGGGAGACCGTTTCTTACGAAATTTAAGACAATAAAACACTCAAAAGGATCAGAAGAGGTTCAGTTTCTCTTTTTGGTTAAAAGTGAAAAATATAATCGTTATTATTTCGTGAAGACAGGTGATATATGGTATCTATAGGATATAGTACTAACAAAACATTGAACCATCATCACTCATATTCGATAACTCACGGATCGGGGATACAATCCATTAGGAACAATCGAACAAATTAATGAAACTTATTAAACTCTTTTTCTTCTATGTATCGAGTATAACTTTCAAAAATAAAAAATTATTATGTTGTATTCGTATGTTACATACTTATGTCATATGTGTCTATATGTAAATATAACATTTGGTTGCTTCTTTTTTAATTAAAATTTTAAAAATGTAACCGCAAACATAAAAACCTTATTGGTGTATTTTTCTCTTCTATTTCGCGTTCACACTCGCAATTTGCAAATGATATTTGATTAAAGCAATAATGTGTTTTTAATGTACTTACAATATTTCAAACATATACATAAAGCAAAAAAAAAGTTAGTGTAGTCAATGCAGTATACACATAACTATATGTGGTTGAAATAGTACGGTGGAAGTATTGAATGGTAAGTAAAATAAATGTTAAAACTTGCTTGATGAGGAATTTATAATGTCTGACGATCGAGGTGCATTCATCAACTATCATTTATCCATTTTTTAAAAAAATAGTGCAATATTACATTTTGTATGTCAATGTTTCACCGCCTGAATCCTATTAGAGATGAATCCAGGACTCATCTAGTCGACTCGTATATAGCATTTTCGCCTCGGATTCGGTTTCGTAGAAATAGAGGAGATGTGACTAACTAAACATTAAATAATGTGAGCTAGTCGTATGTGTATAGTCTTGTATTCGTTCCGCTTCAAAATTGATTTTATCGATTTTTAATTATTTCATAAAACTTGATTTTTATATTTAGTCAATTGTTAGTAAATTTGGAAACATAATTATAATGATAACGAACACTTAAATCTTAGAAAACGAAAAAGTATAATTTATGAAAATCATAAGATTAGGACAACTTTTGTTTTGTCAACCGTTTAGGACAATCTATGCATCAATGAATCAATATCTAAATTGTCAATAACATAATTATATCTATCAAATTAGTGATATATTAAAAGAAAAAGATATAAAGAGAGCGAGAGTGAGGGCTTAACATTGTCCAATTTGGCATGTTGTTATGCCCTAAGAAAGAAATGTGAGGAGAGAAAAGAATGCACGTGGCAGAGAGAAGCCTGCGACAAAAAGACAAAGAGACGGACCATAGGGTCGGAGCCGAGGAGCCTGGACGGTCCATAAACATGCTATGCCTATTAGCCTACATGACTCTACTCTATCAGGCTATGACCTACCTACTCTCTCTCTTTCTCTCTAGCTCTCCACTCCGTACTCTTCTTTAATTTAACTTTTCATTTCGTTGCACTGAAAATTACTGTAGCCAATTAAAAATACATTCCTGCAATACACACTGCACACACACACACACAAACATATAGACTATGTATTAGAGAGGCACGCACACAATAACTTTCTTTCTTATTTTTTTTCTTTAAATTATCTTAAAATTAATCATCTCATTTATGTATAGATTGGAGTTTGAAAGATGATAGAATGTCATAGTAGAACGGGTGAAAAAGATTTAGAGACATTAGAACTGAACTTAATTGGCTTTACAAAGAAAATTAGCCTATTATTTACATTTTGACTACGTTCTAATCAACTTTGGAAAAACAAAATATTTTGATTGCATAGTTGTATATACGGATCACTACCATCACATCATCAATGTCACCAACCATACTCTACAATGAAATAGATCTTATCAGTTTACAAGATCTGATGATATGTACATACACGAGACATTCACATCTTAACGTCGTTCTCGTTTACTCACTTTAAGAGTTTGAATCCACTCGTAATTTTTGTTTTACCCACACTGTCGGCCTCCTTGATATCCGAGAATTCGTCGCTTTTAAATTTAGTCAGGCCAATTATATAAGAATTAAATGGAAAGTGGAATCTTACAAAACCCGCATTTGTATTTTCTATTTTATTCAACAATAATTAAACTTGATTTTCAGAATTGTAGTTTTGTATAAAAAGAAGATAGAAAATAGAACTGGAGAAACCCTATAGTCTTCGTATCTGATACCTTTTTGAAGCACAGAATAAGTAAATGCTTTATTCACACACATTTATGTATGTATATAGGAATGTGTGATATAGGAATATAAATATAACCAATTTTAATAATATACTTTGACAAGCCATTATTCTCCCTTCTGCGCCATACAGCCCATTTCTAACTCATCCCTGGCAAGTAGCAAGCATAGGCACATTTTTTGTTTTATTTCTATAATCAAACAACCGAGTTTCTGATCTTAGATGCGTAGATCTTTTTAGTCTGGAACTAGAATGGATCAGAATAATGTATATTTAAAATTAATTAGTACAGTCTTTTCTCAAACCTATATGTAACGGGATAAAACTATTTAGTCAAGATTATAGTTTTTTTCTACGTTAAAACAAGATTATAGCTTTTTTATAACAGTTTAGTGAATGTATTCATTCAAAGTTCAGATCTGCGGCCGGTGACATGTCATATGTATGAGTAATCGGATGAAGAAGTATAGAAAGAGGACCGCTGCCAAAAAAAAAAAAAAAAGAAAGAGGACCGAAGTTTTTTTTTTGTCAACACGAGAATATTTTCTTTTGATTAGATATCCTTAAACGAACCAACGTAATCGAATTTACATTTATCTATTGAATGAAGAGTAATGTCATGTAATATGGTTTTAGTTGCTGACATATAACGAAAACTGCGAAATGACCATAAACTTTGTGAGTTGACACTTGACACATTAAATTTGTCATCACAATTCTTGTATACTGGTTGACTTTTGTCTAATTTGTTTGTTTTGTTTTTGGTAGTGAATTCTTGATTATAGCTTATCATTCTATCAACCTCTAAAGAAAAACGAGGTTGACTTACATCAAAGCGATTGACACCAATGGTTACTTTCAAACATGGGCGTTTATACTTTTTAAAGTTTAGATGCTTCTGAATAAAAAAAAAATGAGAGAGGAGAAATTTTATTATAATTCATGGATATCAATCAATTTGATCAAACCTCATAGAAATGCCTCAAAGAATTATTCCATAAACACGCATTTGTTGTAAGTTTAATTATATATGAGACGTGGATGGTATGAATTATTGCCACAATTAAATTGTATAAGTACTTTCTCATTAATTAGATGTACAAATGTATTGGGGGTTTGTGGCAATATCTTTTCTAAACCAATCAGAAGAGCAAAGAGTAGGGAAATGTCAATGTCACTATGCTTGTATATACACATATGCATGCTTGTATATACACTTATTACATTATGAATTATATAGAGACATGTGTGTACTATCTCTGAATCCCCATTGCCCAAATTGCGACAAAAGTGTGGGCTAACCCTAACATTATATACGTTTCTAGTAAAGTATGATGAAACCAACATTTTCAACTTTTCCTTCATTACAACCAAAAATTATACACGCCTTAATTACTCAATACTTTCGCCTTTATAATTTCGTCTTTGGTCGACCTTACCTGTATATAACTACTTACATGTTCTTTTTAGGCAACCAAATATTATTAGCTGAGGTTTGATTCTTCATATGTTATATTTATGTTATATATGCTTAGTTTACACAATAATGTGCTTCTGGGTATCCGAACTTTTTTGGCGTTACATTACAATCGTCTGGGGAATCAATTGGTCATATTGTTTAAGTCCATTCCTCTCTGAAAACTCTTCTTCGATGTAGTTAAAATGTAAACACAATTTTTTTTTTCGAAAGTTGATACATAATTGAGTTAAGCGATCTATCATGATTGATTTCGTGTTATGCAATCTAATTCCATAATAATCCGGATTAGCAGTTAATAGTAGTACCAGGTGATAATTAATCCGCGCCCTGCGCGGGGTGAAATATTTGTTAATTATTTTTTTGTTAAAATTATTGATGTTTTTTTATTTATTTTTCATAATTTATTCTTATTTTTTTTGACATAATAGCACATACTATAACCTTCCAAAATTATTTAAGGAATTATTTATTTATTTTTCAAAAAATAGCACATACTTTAACCTTCCAAAACCATAATATCAATCATACGTAATAATCCATATTTAAATTTTTATTGTTTTAAAAAATTACTAAAATTGTATATATTGTTTTTAATCATTACAGTTAAATATGGTATGATTTTTTTTCTTTTTCTAGAAACAAAATAAATATTATGTGAAATAGATTCAAATTTGATAACATTATATATTTTAAGTTCAATATGTATTAAATATAATTATTGCTTAAAAACATGATAATTTATGGCTGATTTATAGGTTATTTTATTATTAATATGAAAAAATAATATATATTTGAATCTAATAAAATTTAAAAAACTTTCATATAAGACACTTTATTTATTGGCGACATCATCGTATAATTAGAAAATCTCGAAAATATTAAATAATTATTTTTCAGAATAATAAAATGAATTTATAATTTTGTATGAAATTATATATGAGAAAAACATGTTTACAATTAAATTCATTATATATTCATATATATATATATGTGTTCAAAAATCCAGTATATTGAAAAGATAATTGGATCAATAATTTTAAAATTATTTTATCAGTATTCGATCTTAAAATATTTTATAAAAAATATTTTTTACATAATATATGTTTTGAAGTGAAAGTATATTATTAATTGGTTATATATATATTAATATAAAAATTAATATGTTAATAAATCTTATATATTGGAAAATAAATTTTATAATTAATTTCGAAATATCTATATCAATATTCGATTTTTAAACTATTATATAATATTTTTTTCATATATTGTTTATGTTGTTTAGTGGAAGATACATGCAAATATTTTATATTTGTAACTAAATAAAAAATAGTGTAACAATGACACTGTATGTAAATATTCTAGTAAGTGATATTTTTTTTATATTTATCTTGAAAATGATTCTGATGATGACACTTCAACATGGCAAAGTTGTTAATAACAGATGAGAAAATGTTATTTTTTAAAAATGATTTTTTTTAATATATAAGGGATTAAAAAGTCATAATATACAATTATATTTTATGTAAATTCTTTTGTAAGTTGTGACTTAATTTAAAAACTAATTGAGGATGAACCTGGTGTTGACACATCAGCAATGCATTCTGTTTTAATATATAAGGGATCATTTTCATGGACATATATACAAGGAATTGCTTTTAATTAGTTGGACATAAAATCGACAAAAAAACATAGATATTTTCTTAGACATCTATAGTTGAAATGAGAAAGGAATATATGAAAAACATATGTAGGTTTGTATTTAATTACGTGTGGAGTTTTGCTCGTGGCTTTCACCAATATGGTGTTTCTATATACACGTACATGTAAGTGCCGCTTTTAAAACTATCATTGAGAAAATTACAATGTATTTGCTGTTTCCCTTCTTTTTACAAAAATATGTAACCTAGTTATTTGTTTTAATATTGTTACTATCATATCGTAATTTAGATTAAAATTCGAAGTGTACGTGCGTGTATGACATACAAACAAATTGATTGACCTAGTATGTAAATATAACAATAAATTAATATCCGACTCGTTTACTTGAAGTTTAACTACATCTATAGAATTAATTCACTTTCGCTTTCACGGAAAGTCTACACTTGGATGATATGAGGGGAAAAAACAATCATACAATTGACTAAAAGCTAATGATAACCAATCAATAAAAATGGAGCATCATGTTTCCCTCTACATATATACAAACAGAGTGTGTTTCTGTCTATTATTGTATATTATAATATCGTGTTTTAGAGGACAAAAATTGAAATTAGTATTAGTAATAAAATAGAAAAAGGAATTGTATAGAGAAACGAGAAAAGCAAATGGCAGTGGTAATTAAGGAATGACAACAACGGGTGAATGAGGCGACGCTTAATCACTCCCATGCACACGTCCCTTTCTTCCCCCACCTCTGCCGCCCTCTCTCTCTCTTCCTCCATTGGGAAGTGCGAATTCTATTGCAAACCCATTAACTTTTCTCTTTAAATCCCACTTTTTTTCTTAAGTATTCATCGTCGTTTCTTCACTTACATACAGACACAACATTACATTACATGTGTCCATATGTTCACGTGCAAACCCGAAGCACTAAGCTCGTGAATCTTCTTGTTCATACTCTATATATATATATACCCAACTCCTTAATTATTATTTAAGTTATGAATTTTGATGAAGTGGTTAATTTGTAGTAGCTATATATATGATCCATCTAGTACTCGAAGTTATATATAGATAGCTAGGTCGATCATCGAGTATATTTTTTATAATTTATATATGGCAGCTATAATTTTATAATATAGTTACTATCTAGATGTAGACATTTTGTCTTCATTTTTTTTGTAGTCATAACACAAAGTTGTGAATACTTATTATGTAGATATGTACGTCCATAAAAGCCAATTTCAAATATATTGAACCAAAACGGTATGCTCTTTTAATTGAATAAACGAAGATTCAGCTCGTTGCAAAATTAGTTTTTGTATTTCTTTGAAATTATATAGACAAAACTCCGTCTCTAAGCGATAATATCCTTAAACGGTTCTTTAAACAAAAAAATATCCTTCAACGGTTTTGTCATCATGCTTGTCTTCTTGTGACCACAAGGTCAGCTTAGAGGTACAACGGATTAGTATTATTAATATATACCTTTCTAGCGAGCGTGAGAGACCCCATGGTCAACCGAACCTCTAATATAGGATGTTGACATTTTGACAACTTAGATTCAATAATAACTTTTGCCACTTAATTAAGGGCTTGTGTAACTAGAAATGGTCCAATTATACATAATGTCTGGATCCACTTATTAAATCTCGCACCTTGGTTAAGGTATACATTTCTACAACGTACACAAGTGAGGTCAAATATACTTAGTCACCATTTATAGATCCCTGTGGGAATTTTTTTTGTTTATTTTGTAAAAGTAAACCGCGTGCAGTTCAAACAACACCACCAAAACTATAACGGTGCTTTAAGTGCGGTTTATTTTTCAGGAGAGAGCTTCGAAATTTTGGAAAAAAAAGAAACACTACAGGTTAAGGTTTTTGGTTGAACAATTTATTTTTAAAAAGAAACCAGCCTTGATTTTTTTGTTTCTTAAAAAAAAACTATTAGTTTAATTTTCATATAGTTCATTACTTACACACATTGTCGCATCTTAGTAGAATCATATTCATTTTTATTCCCTGCTTGTTTAACCCTTTTTGCATTAGCCAAATCGTTCCATATCTGGTTATTTGTTCATCACTGTCACTCATTTTGTAATCAGTATTCATAACCCAAAACTTATATATCTATTTAAATCAAAACATAATTTCTTAACAGAGTACTTTAGATTAGGTTATTTACCACGACTCTGTATAGGGGTTTAAAAAAAAAAATCCGAAGCCTATACTCTAGGTTATTTAAACATGAATGAATTAGTACAATACAATACTGTCAACGTAGCTCTAATAATTAATGTAACTAGAATGTTTAACCAAAACATTATTAGAAGACGACCTAGATGTAGGGCCTTTATTGTTTTTTACCCTCTAATATTAATATCTCCTCTCCCTTCCCCCTTGCTCTCACCCTTTCTCTCTCTATATCTTCCTTTGTGGTATATAACACACAGCAACCCAACAATCAAGAAGATCAGATCATGGTGGGGTTTTTTATTTTCTCCTTATCAAGAATCCTCTGATCAGTCAAATACCCATCAATCAATCAAATCCCCAAACACTCCCAAAAAAAGAAGACCAGCTTCCAATATCAAAGCCTTTTTTTCTTACAAAAACATGTCTATGTCGTCTATGTCTTCTCCTTCCTCTGCTGTTTTTTCACCGGAACACCTCTCTCCTTCCGAGCATCTCTGCTATGTCCGATGCAACTTTTGCGAAACCATACTTGCGGTAATTTGTAACCTGCCTTCTATACTTTCTCATTTTCTACTCTCATCCTCTTGATATCTAATTAGGAATTTTTTTTTTATATCATTGTTTCTCTTGTGTGCTATATAGGTTAGTGTTCCTTACACAAGCTTGTTCAAGACCGTAACTGTCCGATGTGGTTGCTGTACCAATCTTCTCTCGGTGAACATGAGATCTCTTGTCCTCCCAGCTTCTAACCAGCTCCAGCTCCAGCTCGGTCCTCACTCTTACTTCAATTCCCAGAATATTCTGGTAATTAACAAAGTTTATAAACTAATCTTATAGTTAGGGCCTTCGAAGTATATATATGTCTCAAGCCTAAATGATATCAAATTTCATTGCAGGAGGAGCTGAGAGATGCACCATCAAACATGAATATGATGATGATGAATCAACATCCTAATATGAATGACATTCCATCTTTCATGGATCTCCATCAACAACATGAGATTCCTAAAGCACCACCTGTTAACCGCCGTAAGAAACTATCTCCTTCTCTCTTTTTCTTTTGAATTAATCTCTGGTAACCATATAAATAATTTGGTTGTGATGATGAATCGCCATTAGAACATGCATAGCTTGTCTTTTTTAACCGTTCTTAGATCTTGTCTAACCCTAACATAACTGAATTACGCATTAGAGGAGACTTATTTGTTGTCATCACATTGAAGGAGACTTAAAATATAAATCCACCAATGGCTTTTTGTATATTTAAAATATAAATCCACCAATGGCTTTTTGTATGTGTTGTTGATTGTTTAAAGATAGTCTTGGATGGCTTTTAACGTTTGTAAACATTAAAAGAGTGAAGATAAAGGAAAAGGGGGAGATAGATTCATGGATCCCCCGGAAATCTAGAGAGAAAGAATCTATGTTAGAAGATGGGTTTGTCTTTAAAACAAATGATGAAGTGATGATGGGTTAGAGAGAGAAAGTGTTTGTGAGAGAGAGAAAAGACAATGAAAGTAGTTTTAATGAGTGTTTGTCTCTTTCTGTCTGATTTTTTGGTTTTTTCACTTTGTCTTTGCCGTTGAATTTTGCCATTGCCAGCTCCAGAGAAAAGACAGAGAGTCCCATCCGCATATAACCGATTCATCAAGTGAGCATTATTTAATATTCCTCAGGGCTCATTCCTATTCTCAAATCGTAATTATATAACATTAATTAGTATAATTCCTTGTCATGTCATTCATGTAGGGAGGAGATCCAACGTATCAAAGCTGGTAATCCTGATATAAGCCACAGAGAAGCCTTTAGTGCTGCTGCCAAGAATGTAAGGACCTTAATTTATTTCTACATCCCAAAAATATATATTAAATCCATTGGTTAAATTAAATAATAACAAAAAATAGGCCAAATCCATAGCCACACACAAGATATATGTATATTATTATTCAATATTCCACAAAACGCTAATTTGCTAGTTAATTAAACGTCTAGACTATTTTAAGTTAATACATTGGTGTAGTACCTTATCCATTTAAGGGTTTTGCTGTTTCCTTCACAAGAGAAAATAAGCCATTGCTAAACATCCAAAAAAAATGATGTAGATTGTAGCCAAACGCTAGGGCTTAACTTGCCATCAATGTCTATATGCTCGCATGTGTACATACATGCATGTGTATAGAAGTCAGGTTTTAGAAAAACGTATATAGCTGAGATTAGGAGTAAAGAGTTTTGTCCGGTTATAACACAAGTTGATATGTCTCTTGTACGTATGTTGTTCATGTGTAATGTAGTGGGCCCACTTCCCCCACATACACTTCGGGCTCGTGCCAGACAATCAACCCGTGAAGAAAACCAACATGCCCCAACAGGTAAACCCTAATCTGTTAACATACCCTACATTTTCCTGTATTATATAACTATATACATATATAAACGTGTCTGAAATTAATTAATGTAACAAAAATTTCAATAGATTTTGATCATATACTATAAAAATGTTTGTATAGGAGGGAGAGGATAACATGGTGATGAAAGAAGGGTTCTACGCTCCTGCGCCTAATGTTGGTGTGACTCCTTATTAAAGATAAATATAATCGACAAGTGTTTGAGAAATTGAGATCCCATTTTTTTAGGGTTTATCATCTCCAAAAGTTGGGTTTCTTTTTCTTTCACGAACTTATATATTATGTATGCATGCGTTTTTCTTCTGTTGTTGTAATCAAAATCTTGCTAATTAATGGAGTTTATATTATGTTAGTTTTCATGTGTATTTGTATAATTAATTAATTTCGCAGAATGCATGTGTTTTTTTACTCGTAGAACAACTTATTAGTCCTTAATTGATTGCTAGACAATTGCTACATTATAAAAAAACATCTCAAGAACAAAATTTAGTTATAATTCAAAGTTTTATAACGCACACTTACAGAAACTCTAACAATTTTTTAAAGAAAGCAAAAATAGATATAATTGATTACTTTAGTCCAACGGTTTTACAGTGATCCTACTTGTAAGAGCTAGGTAGAGAACTTTTTATATATGTAAATATGTAATCGTAATATGCTAGCTTTACACCAAACCAAAAAAAAAATAATTCCATCTAAGTTTCAACTTGAATCAACAGCCGTTTCAACTATAATTTCATCGATTATATATAAGGTAACCTAGTCTAGTCATCACCTACTAACAATATATAATTAAGGTTGGACCACGCGCACTGCGCGGAGTGAAAAATTTATAGGTTATATCTTAAAATAAATATAATTTAATAAGTTTTATATGATAAATATACTAATACATAATATAAGTTGGATATATTAGTTAATTAATTAATCAAAAAATTCACTGATCATAGCACTATAACATTAATATCAGAGGTGAATTAAACATTTTAAACTCAAATTACCTACGAACTCGCTAAAAGTGATCCAGTGATGAATTTAACTTTTAGTAAATGGGTCAAGTGACTACATATTGTCAGGCCTACTAGAATTCGGCCCATTAAACTATATATTGTCAGGCCTACTAGTACTACACTTAGGTGGGGTGACCAATTCAAATTTTGGTGTGGCATTGAAATCCAGAGCCGTTGATGATGAAATCCTTACCAATCTGGCAGTAAAAAACTAAAAATTGCTTCGCCGAACTTTTTTTTCAGTCACCGGCAATCTGTATTCAATTTCCGATCACTGTCGACTGTCCTATCAATAAAATAATCTATCGGTCGTCGAGAGAGAGAGAACAAATTCGAATATCGGACCATACGATTTCTTCTACCTAAACATGAAATGACGGTTTTACCCTCCCGCTTTCTACGCAGTTAATGTGGTCCATATCGATCTGGATTTATAGGGCCATATGGGCCTATGTTGGGTTGGATAATAATTAAACAAAAGGGACACCACGTAGAGACCTCCAAAACGAAGCAGAGGCACTGTAGTCTGGAGCAAGAGCGCGAAGTCACAACATATGTCATGTGTGGAGGATATGTTGATGTTGTTAATCTAAAGATTCTGAATGACAAAGTTACAATTCGTTTGTTTTCGTGAGGTTTACGGAATATTAATTACTTACTGATACTACGAAGGGTCAAAGACTAGAAGAATTATTACGAAAATACATTAAAATATTTCATTAACAAGTTGATTCATTACATCAAACTCAATATGAAAGAACAAAGGTTGGAGTTTTACCGTTTCCTCACAGAAACAACAGACAATAGTAGAAAGTAGAACAAAAGAGATTTCGTTTTCCTTCTTTTTTAAAGAAAAATCTCAAATCTTCAATCACATTGGAAACCATAAGGAAGTTTCTTGCCACAATAGTTCAACAGCAAACTTAGATCAACAGGAACATTGAGATTAATCCCCAAGACACTGGCTTTAAGAGCGGTGCAGAGACAGACCGCAGCTTCAAGATTAGCAAGACCATTAAGAAGTGCACAACAAGGAGTCTTTGGTGGAGAACCACCAACAATGTTAACTAAACCCAGTAAGTCTGAGCAAACACCGAGCTTAAGTGTGTCGGTAGGACAAGTTGGTTTAACCGCAGGTTCCTTCTTTGGGGATTTTGGGGGTTTAGGAGTAGTAGTTGGTGGACACTTGGAGGTTACAAATGTGAAGAAAAGAAGATTAAGTGTGAGAAGAAGAGCTGTAACTGCAAGAGCTTTAGAAGCCATTGATAGTTTTTAGTAATGTATTGGGATGATTGTGAAGGAGAGGTAGGAACGGCTTATATAGAAGAAGTTAGTGACCTGGTAATAGTAATGCACATAGAGATGAAGTTAAAAAAACATGTGATGTGAATGAGTGTGAAGAAATTTTGGGTAAAAAAACAAAACTATCCAGCTAGTTGGCTTTTGCAACTTGAGACCATGGGATTGATTTGACAAATTTTGGAGGGTTTTTAGAATTTCTTAAAAATGGGAAAAGACAATATTTGTGTCTTGTTTCCTTGTCAATGTAATTATGTAAAGGGTTCCACAAACTTTGTTTCGACATTGTTGTGCCAGAGTGTCTCCCTGGTGGATGGTATGTATGAGTTTCATCATCAAGATGTGATCCGTTATGCGTTGTTGATAAGATTTATTTTACATTGCATTGGTCCCTATTAATTTCTTTAGATTTTTCTCTATGAAGGAGATCTTTCATCTTTCAGTATCAATAGATTTTGTCTTCTTTTTTTTGTTCCAAATGCAACTGGAAAAGAGAAACCCAAAAACAAATTCACACTTCTCAAAAGAGTTTATAGCTCATCATTGTCTTTCACCTAAATAAACACTTGTCTAGTTTGTTGGGGATCAAACCCTTTTGTGGAAACCTACTAGAAAGAGATATTTGTTTGATATCCAAAAATAACTCGCATGAATGATACAACAAACAGGTCTTGGATTTGATTTGGGGGTCCTTAAGATATACATTTTATGAACATTTTGAGAAACAGAAAAAAAACACACCAAATTCTTTTCTTTTAGAAGTTTTTTTTTTTATAAAAGTTATAAGATAAATAATACGAAGGAAGAGAATAATTACAATATTATTATTAGTCTATATACATTTTAACAAAGTGAAAGAACATAGAAATCACAAGGTTTTGAGAAAGATTATGTTGAGAGAACTATACACAGAAATTGAAAGATGAGAAGCATAAAAACGCAGCCGTTTCATAGGTCAGGAGATTTTAGATTGAAGAAGCACCAAAAGTGTTCTCGCCACTGTAAGTAATGTAAAGGAAACCATCTTCGTCTTTCTTCTCCTCGTAGACGCTTGACATAATCTCTCCCGTAGGAGGAAGAACATTGTCTACAAATATGAAGATAGCTTTCTCTGCACTCAGCTTGATTCTCTTGCGTATCACATACACAAATTGACCAACTGTTAGGTCTGATGGCACAAGGTACCTGCATACATACATATAAATCAATCCAAAACCATTACTAAAATCTCCATCTAAAAATATAAGATCTTCAACACTGCAACATAAAAAGAAGTGAAGATGGGAAAGAAAATAAATCATTACTTTTTCTTGTCAATGTTTGGGATTTCACTTTTCTCAGCCTTTTCCACAATCACCTGCAACAAACACACATAATCCCATTACTTGTGTGATCAAAATCTTCAAGAAGAAGAAGAACAAACACACAAAGTTTTGGATTCTCAAACAAACAAACAAAGCTAATGTTTAACTAATTATGAAGTCAATCTATAAGGAAAAGAAGAGGAACTTCTGATCAGCAACATTTCCCCTATTAAGATCATTAGTACAACCTAAAACTACGAATTTTACCACAAAGATCATCTAAGATTCATGTTCTTGTTCTTCCAATTAAAAACAAGCATAAGAAACCTTAAAAGAAGAGAAGAGAAACAGAACATACCGGGATTCTGTCAGTGTATTTCTCTTTGATCCTTCCAGCTTCAGCTTTCCTCTTCTCTGCACATAATATCATCTTCAAAGAATCAGAAATACATGAACACCAATACACATGTGTTTAGGCTGATTCCAACACCAAGACCACAAAAATCGAATCAGTAAAGAAAGACTAACCGAAATCGTTGTCGAGCTTAAAGCTGCTGCCTTTGTTCATATTTATACCTGGGAATTTAGAGATAGAGAAGGAGATTCAAAAAATTTGGTGAAAGAAAACGAAAGTGAGGCACAATCTTTTCGCACCCAAATCTAAAGTCGGCGTCTTTTCTAAGAACTTGCCTTCTGATTCTGAGGAAATCGAACAGAGTATGTAGAAGATCAAATCAATTGAAAACTTCCAGAGAGGGAATTGATGGAATGCGATAAGGATAAAACTATGGAGGAAGAGGAAGAGGAAGAAGAAGATCTGCAAATACAACCAAAAAGTCACACGGAAGCTTTTTCTTTTTGCGTCTATAATTGGATAACGTTAAGTGGTCATGCCTATATATACACCTATATATATACATGCGCTTACGTGTCGAGTATTTAGACACGTCAGCTTAGCTTGTTCTACAAACAAAAATCATTCGCTTAATTCATATTTTTCTTCTTAAGTTAATTCTTTAGTCTTTGACAAGCCTATATAATTACCAGAACGTTATATAATAAGTACCAAGATTATTTTAATTCATTGTAATGTTCATTCCTCGAGACTTTTCTTTTTTTAGTGGATGAGCACGTCTCCAGTGGCCTTTTCTTAGCCTGCGGTATTTGATTTTTTTTTTTTTTTTTTGTTTGTTTTTTTCTTTTTTNTTCTTCCTTCTTTACGGTGTTTATGTTTTTTGGTTTAACTCAAATTGATTTTGTTAACTAAACATGTATTGAGAAATTACGATGCAGAATCACGCGGCGGTGTGCAGACGATAGACTATAGAGTATAGAATGCCGTTTTTTTCTTTTTTTTGTTACAGTTTGTGTTCATGTGTTGGTTCCTGTCTTAACAAACGAGACCATTGTTGTAATCCTGCAAATAGTTGTTACAATTTCTTCTTAAAAAAACATACAAGTCCGAATGTTATTATCAAACTATGTATGTTATGTTTGTTCATCTCAGTTTATAAATCATATTCCATGACGAAAACTAAATAAAACTAATTCGTTGAATGGGGAAAAAACCCATAAAACAAAACAAAAAAGAGAGAGATGTTGTTGCCTTTGTCCCTTATTGTGCCAAGAGAGTCTGCTGTGATCATATGTGCATGTTCTCAAGGAAGTCAGATAACCTATAAAGACGAATGAAATGAGCTTCCAGATATAAGTTGAAACTGACTGAAACAAGAGACTGACTTTTGACTGTTGGTAACAAATTTGACAATACCTTAGCTCTTTTGCTATCACAGTCTGCCCATCTTCTGCATCCAGATGCCGCAGAACCACTTCCTCCAAACGACCATCATGATAAGCATGCTGCAATCACAGCAACATTAGACATGCATCCATATCCGCCACCATCAAATATACATTCAAAGCGGCAAAAAATTAGTCATATTATGATCCACCCAAACGACAAAGATTTCTACGGCCTCCCAATACCAGATGATAGCTATATATATATTATAACCTAAGACTCTCACTTCGGAAACTTTTTGTAGTTAATAGCTATCCTCATTGGACGAGTCCTCGGATTCTACACCCATGTGCACCAGCATCATCATCATATCCGTTGAAGTCAGTTCATCGTCATCTGAATCTTCTAATCCAATATGACCATATTCGCCTTCTGACATTATGTTCCCGATCATATTAACAAGTGTATCCACGTCTGAGAAGTTAGATCCAGAGGGACGTGGACGTGGACGTGGACGCCTTGGAGGTGGCATGTGGTATTTCCATGCATATGACCCTGGCTTCACAGTGTGCTGGAACACAACAACATCCAATAAGGACTAATCAAGCTTTCTAAGGACTAACTGGAAAATTCTGCAAACCCACCCTTCCTCAATGCAGAAAACTCATCACCCCATTTCATTTTAGGCCTATTGTATAGTATTTCACTAACCATGGTTTAATCAATTCCGTATGGCTATTCTTCCATGAAGACAAAAAACAGTTTAACCTGAAATCTCTAGGTAAACTAATTGCTGACTCGTGGATTATCACAATCCTACGGTTATCAGCAAAATATCTTGCAATAAGTAGTATAGATAGGGAAAGCCAAATATAGACCATACAAGAGAATTTTTAAGATAACAATGCCGTATCTTCCTGAGTTTTCAAGAGGGAGTCAATTATGGTGATTCAAAATTGCTTTCAAACAGATACCGGAAAAGTGTTCATGAATGAAATCAACGCAGCGAATACAAATAACGAAACCTGTGATCTTCAGTGTAATCTTGTGCAGTTGTTTTCAGTTATATAAAGAACTGCCAAATGTCAACTTAAACAACTACATTTCAGCAATCATTTCAATTAAAGGCTCTACAAAGTTACTGTGAAACAAAACTGATCCAATAAGCATGATTTCAAATACACCCCCCAAATTAAAACGGATTTCCTATCAGTAAAACACAGCAAGACATAATAAAAGATGTCATCTTAAGCATGCATGAGTTAATTCAAGTATCAACCATAAATGCATTGAAGGAAGTACCTTGTAGAAGCAACTAGTCCCGAACGGACAATTCCCATCTCCAAAATTGAAGTGCTTACAATCGATTGACCTGGTACACAGAGAGCATTTATTGCATTCAAAAGAAAAGGAGAGGAAACATTCATCAATTTGACTTATAAGCATATAGATTGTATGATGAGCATTGAGACAGTAACAAAACCACCAGAATGAAAAAGCTTGCCGGAATTATTTAACTTAGGCAATGATCATAAAGCATCCAGTTTTACCTGAGTTTTTCCCTGTAGTTGTCCAAAATTTCCTTTTTCTCTTCTGGAGCTGAAAACCAGATTACACTAGGAACAACAAAGTATGATAACTTGCGGCATATGGGGCAAGCCCTCAGTGTGCTGTTGACATCCATTCCAGTGGAAGGAGAACTGCTACGCCAATTCCTGATACATGCAATGCAGAAAGCATGATCACACTCGGTGAGTAACCCGAACTTCCGTTCAGCTGGAGTTGGCTTAGACAAGACACGTTCCAAACAGACACAACACTCGATCTCCTGGCTAAGTTTTAATGCTTCAAGCTGGTTCTGCTTTTTTTGACATGCTTTCTTGTGCTCCTCTCTCTCCTCAGGTCTGAAAGGATGCAAGCAACGTTTCCCACAAGTTGGGCAAATATTTCCATGGATGTGAGGACATTCATCACCACGTGGGCAGTCACCAGCTGCAGCATAAGAGCAAATGGGTCGTTCTTCTGGTTTGGCTGTACCAGGAATAAAGGTGTCGACCTCGTCTAAGGAATCCTGGTGAAGAGAATCCAAACTCCACGCTGGTTTTAAACATGACGAGGGAACTGGGCTCAAATCAGGAACAAGAGCACAAGCGAGAGGGTTGGAAGCTGAAGTAGGAGATGACCGAGGCACACCCGAGGAAGATGAAGCAGATGATGGAGGCCGAGAAGCTTTGACATGTTCGTACCTGCATCGGCTTCCATAAGAGCAGATTCCTCTCTGGTAGTAGGTGCAAATCTGTGATAGGATTTTGGTTTAGAATAGAACCGAAAATTTAAGTTAATGAGCGCTGGTTCCCATATCCATAGGCAAGGAAGAGTTAAGACTTACATTATTTGTAGGATCCTTCCAGTCATGTGAAAATTCACAGTTGTCCCCTTTCAAGCATGCACCGTGAGCAAAGAATTTACAAAGGATTCTAAGAGACACACAAAAATTGTTGGAAGAGGGTTAAAAGAGTATCAACGAAATATGCAACCAAAGTACACGACCAAACATACTGAAAGATGAAACCATTAACATTCACAGAATCTTGACTAGGAAATTCTCACACTTAGATTTACAATAAAACACTGATAAAAGACCCCTTTCCATGATAAAGTTCTCAGTCCAGTCGTTGTCTCCTTACATGAATATATTAGAGACGGATCATTCAAAAATTATTCCTTTTATCAATTGCAATTAAAAAGCCAAAAGGTGCATGGTTTCAGACAAATACGTCATCCAGCATAAAATTAAGAAGAGAGAACACACACATCGAAAACAAAGATGAAATTGTCAAAGCACTCACCTCTTCGACATCGGAGATGGAGAGAATCGAGAATATCCTCCTTGGATTTGCAATGATCTGGATCTGGAAAAAAAAAAAAAAAAGCAAAAACCAATTGGTATCAAATTTGTAAGAGTTGAAACTAAATTCAAAATAGTACAAAAGAGGAATCATTGAATCAATCAAGCGGAGACCATTTACAATTTCAAGTCAAGAATTGTAATACTTTGCTAACAGTCAAGAAACCACCGAAACAAAACAAAAATAGACTATTACAAGCTGAATCAGAGTGGAACATTAATAACAGCTTGAGAAGAAGAGTGAAAAAACGAAGTCTCCAATATGAAATCTAAAGAACCAAAGTGAGCTTGTGACCCAAAAAAAAAAAAAAAAGAGAAAANAGTAACTCAACACATAAATACAGAACAACCCTCGAAGTTAGTAACTCTCAATGCTTGAAGATTGCATTCTCAATAGCTTTTTGTGAATGCGTAACACGGGAAGTAAGTCTGTGACAGAGATCTTCATTCAGACATTTTACCGAACACCTTATGTCTACGGGGAGAATACGAGAGCAAAGAAGGAATCATGCATGAGATATACAATACCCAAATGCTCAATCAAGCATGAGATATACAACACGCAAGTTAAAGAAAATGGTCCAATGTGCGAAAGGAAGAAACCAGAGCTTTTTCTCTTTTATGTAGCTACAATTTTTCAGATGAATTTTAGCCAATCAAGCAACCAAGAAAGGTCGATCTTAAAGCCACAACTTCAAACAAGCGCAATCACAATCCAAATCGATCACTTTTTCACAGCTCAAGCTACGTAAAGCAACAAATCACAAAGCCTTACATAAGACCAAAAGAGAAGCTTTAAATTCAAAACTTTTTAACGATACCCAGAAACTAAAATCGAAGGTGGATGATTTTACCTCTTGTTATTTTTCTTCTGCGCTAGAAAACATTCGAGGATACCTAAGAAATCGTCGTTTCTCCTCAAACGGCACTCATCATCGATTCAGACATTGTAGATGATAAACCCTAAACGCACAAATCACAAAACGGTGTCGTTCCGTACCCAAAAACAAAAATCGGTCTAAACGGGTAGCCTGTTTAATTGGGTTAAAACCCGTTTAGTTAACGGGCCTACGAATACTTAGAAAAATTCCAACATCTCTTTTTTTTTTTGGCGCAAATTCCAACATCTCTATATCTAAAAATTTGGATAAACTCGGATTACTGAGCTTTAATGGGCCAGATTAGGTAGTTAGCGGGCCTATAGTATATTTACGATGAGTACAAGGTTTATAAGACAGAATCTAAGAGGCCCAGGCCCAATGTACGTTTGTTACACATGTCGATATCCTTTTGCGTCTTCGCTTCTCTACGTACTACTACGAGTTATTCAATCAAAAAGAAAGTTATTCAATAGAACAAACTCTGTAATTTCGGCTGCCCAAGCTAAAAATTGTTCCGTGGTATTTTAAGAAGCTTGGTGCATATGTTTTTTCCTTTCTTTTTTTTTTTTTTTTTTTTTTTTTTTTTTTTTTTTTTTTTTTTTNAGCATATGTTTTTTCCTTTCATAACCTCCAAAATAGTAATAGAGATGTTAAGGAACATAATTAATATGACAAACGACAACTACATAATAGATACATTGCATCATTACCAAATGATTGATGGAGATTGTGTGTAATAGTGCATCGTATAATTTTATATTACAACTATCCCTAGATTTTAGCAATTATAATTAAGTTTTAATAACGTAATAATCGATGATTAATTTGGGCTGGTCGCTATGACGCTATCTTAACAAACGAGACCATTGTTGTATTTCTGCATTTGTTATTTTCCGCTATAAACATACAAGTCAGAAGTCAGAACATAACATCGATGATGTAAATATTCAAATATGTATGTTATGTTCATCCCTAGTTTATGAAATACTACTAATTAGAAGTTCCATCATCGATATGTAAAAGGTTAATGTAGATGTAAATCTAAATGCTCCTGATCAGTCTGAAGCCTGGGTTTGGAAATATATATACCATTAAGAATTTGAATTTAAAATATAAAACTACAAGAAATATATGCATTTGAATATCTATACAAGTGGCACGTTAGTGGTGTCCCTTCTTTAGCTAGTCATCACCCCCTAAAGATTGAATAAGCAAGTTGATAATTTGTAATCTAAAAATAACAAAAAGGGCACGAAAAATAATTTAATGCGATAACACATTTTGTTTTAAGACAGAGTTACAATAGTGGTGGAAACTCACATGGAGGTTTGTGGTTTGTCTTGGGAAATAAACCATGTCTCTCATAATGACAATGCTCAATAATAATTTTATTTAAATGATTTTTTTCTGGTTATAAGTATAAAATTATGGCTAACTTAATGCAATACTGATACACAACAATAACATACTGTAATAAGCATGTCTACTTTACATTCATACACAAGCAACCAAAATTTCCAATCTTGTCTTGGAAATCCAGCTGCGCATCTGTTTCTTTGATATTCATTTACTCCACTTATTGTTTTTAATCACTTATTCATATGCCGTAAAAAAGCACTTAAATATATATGACCACTTGATTATTAGTAATGTTATTATATTTTGTTAATTTGTTGTGTGTTGTGGTGGTTGTATAATACTACTAGTATTGTTTATGGAATAAACAATATGTTAGCGTGATCCATGTTATGTCATCGAGGTGTTTCATTACCACGAATTTTCTTAGAAGTTGTGAACAACATATTGGGACCGTGCGATTAATTTGATTTATGTTGGCAAGAGAAAAAAATGTTTTATAATTATAAATTAGTTTGGTTTCCAACACAGTTGTTTAGTGTCTTCATACCTTATGGAGTACCTAATTTAAATAGTTTATCAGTTATAGTTTTGTACTTTCATCGATTATATTTATAGTATATTTTCTTAGTTGTATTATTAACGCTAGACAGTTTTGACATAACAATTAACGACTTAATATTTTAAGGGATGTTTGAAAAAGGAGTAGATAGATGTTTTTGAGCATTGCATTGTCATTTTCATTGACCAGAACTAATATTTTTAAATCTTAAAAAATGATTTGTAAACAAAACAGTGGAACGTTAAACACTTAAACCATGACATGCTTTCACACAAAATGGGTATTTCCTTATAACTCAAAAGACATAAATGAAACCAAAAGAACATACAAATTGATGATTACGAAAGCTTTAACAACAAAAAATGATTAGGATGCAACTTTGAAAATAATCTCCAAATATGCATCCGTCATAAGGAAATGAATGGACAAAAAGTCATAATATTTCAAAATAAATTATGTTAGTTATTTAACTAACACATGTTAATGTTATTATTAACAACTTTGTGGCCTTTTATCGTTAAAAAAAACATGACAAACTTTGTGGACTTTACAAAAAGAAAACGATTTGAGAATTTTAAATCACGAGTTAAAGTAATCGACACCACCACCATCTTAGATTTTGTAGTTAAGATTTATTAAATAAAATAAAAAGGGATGAAGAATACTTCAAACATAATTTAGAGCCACTGGATCTTTAGCTAGAAAAAGAATCTGAGCCGTTGAAAGATTTGGTCTCGATGTTTTCAAAAAATCTTCAAAAAGCCACACAGAGAGACACTCAAATAGAGCACCGGTCCGTCAGATTTAGTTTCGAAAACCAGGCCCAAAGCCACCTGCCATAGTTGTTTCCCCTTCAATTACCATAATATCCTTCACTTGTTTCGAGTTTTTGACCCTAATATGAAGGGTAAAATTGAGACTTCAGGTAAATAATAGTAATGAACCATCTGCGTCAGTTTCGTCTTTTTGCTCTGCTTCCTCGGCATATGTAAGATTTGTTTTTTTTTTAAACACTGTTTCAGTCTTTCAGATCAATGAACTTTTTTACGCGCCACTTTTTTCATTGTTTTTGAAAAAAAGCATTTGAATATAAATAGTATGTAGAGTATAAATAAAAGGGAAAACATTTGAATTGAATTGAGGGCAATGTTCGAATGTATAATTCGAGGTCTACATAATCAGATTCGAATTAAATCTGATAAGCTCAAGACTTAACTTTGAACTAATCTCATAAAACCAAATCTGATGAAGTCTGTTATTGTTGTTATTGTTGTCAAAATGGTTCATTTTGTAAAACAAATTCGAAAATGATAATCAACTAGTACTTTGTTGTTATAAACTAATAAGTAATAAAGTTTTGAAGTAGATAGAAATAGAGCATATGTAAACCCTAATCTCGAGTAAATAGTACTATTAGTGCAACTAGACATATTTATGTATACAACACGATAGAAAGCAACATTAGAGGAATTTGAAAAGCTTAAGACCAAAAAATGAAAGAGTAAGACAAAATGAAAAGAGGGAGCGTAGAGTCACGCGCTAGCATTTGCGATGAGACTCGAGACAATGATGGCACAAGAACACGGTACATATGTAGATAAGTACATCTACAGACACAAGCCACACATAGAGGCAGAGGAGAAGCAAAAAACAAAAGAAATAAAAAAGAAAAACAAAAAGATTTAGAGAGAGAGATAGGAGAGAGATGTAGGCGAAGAGCTTTGGGCATTGATGAAGACCACTTTTTATATATTGCACGCATCCATATAAACAGCATCAGAGAAAAGAAAAGAAAAGAAAAGTGATTTTAGAAAATAAAAGTTGGGGCGCCAATTACAAGTTTTGAGCTTTGCATGTGTTTCTTTCTTCCGTACATTAACCTCTCTGAACACAAACCCCTCTCTCTCTTCTCTTTTGTTGTCTTTCTGTTCTGTTCTGAGATCTCTCTCTAGGGTTCTTTTGTTTGTGTGTTTTTTTTTTTTTTATAAACTGTGTTTGAGGCGATGCCCTTATCCTTTGAAAGATTTCAAGGGGAGGGGGTGTTTGGTGTTTCTTCTTTCTATTCAGATCCTCAGAAAATCTGGTTTAACCAAGACAAAATCGGAATCGGTACAGAAGAAGAAAAAAAACAAGATCTTGGTTATGTTGTCGGTGGTGGTTTACCGGAGCCGACGTCTGTTCTTGACGCTTTAAGGAGTCCTAGTCCTCTCGCTTCTCACTCTTCGACCACCACCACGACGCTGTCTTCCTCTCACGGCGGTGGTGCCGTCACCGCCACCGCTACCGCCGGTGATGATAAATGTAGTCACATGGGTCTTGATGATCTCGACGGTGTTCTCTCTGCTTCTTCTCCTGGTCAAGAACAGAGCATCTTGAGGCTTATCATGGACCCGGGTTCCGGTTTCGGTGTTTTCGACTCCGGTTTCGGATTCGGATCCGGGTCTGTCTCCGTGAGTGAAAATTCGAATCCTTTGCTGTCTTGTAGCTTCCCGTTCCACGAGCAGCAAGCTCATCAGATTCCGAATCCAGAAGCGTTGATCAATCCTAATCCGTGTCTGTTCTCTAATCCTCCGTCGTCTCCACCGGCGAAACGGTTTAATTCGGGATCTCATCAACCGGTTTTCTCTTTTTCGGATCCGGATCCGGGTCACGACCCGTTACACGTTCGTCGCCAGCAGCAGTTTCAGTTTCCGTTTCAGTTTCAACAGCAGCAAATCCCGTCTTCTTCTACGTCCGCGGCGACGGCGGCGGCTATGGTTTCTGTTCCGCCGCCGGGAATGGCCGGCGATGACCAGTCAGTCATCATCGAGCAGCTGTTCAACGCGGCGGAGCTAATCGGAACAACCGGAAACAACAACGGCGACCACACCGTTCTCGCGCAAGGGATATTGGCGCGGCTCAATCACCATCTCAACAGTAACTACAACACCACAACTCCGTTTCAGAGAGCGGCTTCTCACATCGCCGAAGCTCTCCTCTCGCTCATCCACGACGCATCACCGCCGTTAGTCACGCCGGAGAATCTCATCCTTCGAATCGCCGCTTACAGATCCTTCTCCGAAACCTCGCCGTTTCTCCAATTCGTCAACTTCACAGCGAATCAGTCGATTCTCGAGTCCTGCAACGACGAATCGGGGTTTGATCGAATCCACATTATCGATTTCGACGTTGGGTACGGAGGACAATGGTCATCTCTAATGCAAGAGCTCGCTTCCGGAGGAGGTGGAAGAAGAAGAAACAGAGCGTCTCTCAAAATAACCGTCTTCGCTCCTCCTCCTTCCACTGTCTCCGACGAATTCGAGCTCCGGTTTACAGAGGAAAATCTCAGATGTTTCGCCGGAGAAGTAAAGGTACCGTTCGAAATCGAGCTGTTGAGCATCGAGCTTCTGCTAAACCCAGCTTATTGGCCGCTCTCTCTCCGTTCATCCGAGAAAGAAGCAATCGCAGTTAATCTCCCGATAAACTCCGTCGTCTCCGGTTACCTTCCGTTAATCCTCCGTTTCCTCAAGCAGATATCTCCAAACGTCGTCGTTTGCTCAGACAGAGGATGTGACCGTATCGACGCGCCGTTTCCAAACGCTGTGATCCACGCGCTTCAGTACCACACCACTCTGCTCGAGTCTCTCGACGCTAATCAAAGCCAAGACGATTCGAGTAGTGTCGAGAGGTTTTGGGTGCAGCCTTCGGTTGAGAAGCTGTTGATGAAACGACACCGTTGGATGGAAAGATCTCCGCCGTGGAGAAGCTTGTTCACGCAATGCGGGTTTTCTCCGGCGAGTTTGAGCCAGACTGCGGAGGCTCAGGCGGAGTGTTTGTTGCAGAGGAATCCGGTGAGAGGGTTTCACGTCGAGAAAAGACAGTCTTCGTCTTCACTTGTTCTGTGTTGGCAAAGGAAAGAGCTTGTTAATGTCTCTGCTTGGAAATGTTAGAAAAACCATTATCTCAGCTAATTTTCTGTTTTTTCTTCGTAAGGTTTTAATCTTTTTTTTTTTTTTTTTTTTTTTTTTTTTTTTTTTTTTTTTTTTGGGNTTTAATGGTGTTCTTAGTCCGACGTGGTGTTTAACATTTGAAGGAAGTAAGGATATATAAATCAAAATCTCCTTTCTTGTTAGATTTTATTTTGCTATATTTGGTTTATGCTTTAGATATCTTATCCAAAAACAGAAAATTGCGAACACAAATGGATTTTTAGGATCTCTGGTGTGTCCACTCTCCCCAACTTGAGTTTATGTTTACATTCTAGTGGTAAGATAAAAATGTTTTTTGATTGATATATATGCATGCATGACCTTAACATTGGAGCAGAATCTTTAACGGAGTTTTCCACAAGTCCATTTCAAGTAATAAAGATTATATAGTCCAAACGAATGTAATAGGGAATGAATGAAACCCACGGTACATGCAAGATAAATTGTATTATCACAATTTACAACAACAAAGTTTAGCCAAATGGTTTTTATTATATGGTTTTGGGAGCTTCCAAGGTTGAATGTTTGTTTAATCGTCTCGGGTCCCCAACAGATTTTTCTTTTTCTCTTTTGCATTGAGAAAGTTTTTTTTTTCTGTCACAAGGAAAGGTTAGGACTTTAATTTGCGTACAATTTTTTATTTATTTAAACGTATATAGTACAATGTACATTATTGTAATACGACTTTTGTTCGTGAAATCACATGGCCCTAAAGTCATTGGTGCTTAGTATTTTATAATCTCAGTTTTGATTATGGATTATGTAAATTAAATTGGACGGGCTTGATTTGCGATCAACCGCTACATTCAACTAATATTGACATAGTTTTATGACGTCGGTGTAGGAAACTAACGTGTTATTTTAGAGATTGGCCTGATTAAAAAATTAATAACAATTATTGTCGTTTTTATTTATTCAGATTTATATCTAATCCGGTAGCATCTTACCTAACTCTTATCATACTCGATAAAAATGTTTGTTTTATAACCAAGTCGCATTAGCCTAATGGTAATAGATCCACGGCTATGACTATTACCATTCGGATTCAAGTCATTTTGGCTATCTAGCTGCGCCTTTAACGATGGAATAACGCGTATCTGAATGCAAAATTTCGTGAAATTAGTATTTAGGCCTAAAAATTTTTTGAGACAATGTTGAATTCGACTTGCTTTTATAGGAGGTCGACTTGCTTTTTTTATAGGAGGAACCGAACAGTTTTATGAACAAAAATTTAAAATCCTGAAAGGCCTTTCCAAAGTCATGTTTCGTTTACTCCTTTAAAATAGAAAAAAAAGCAAACAAAACAGAAGCTTATTTAGTTATTTAGTATTATAAAGTTTGGTTGTGACACCTCTAGTAGCGGATCGAGGTTTGCATGTTACTTCGTATGAAATGTTTTTGTTTTGGTTGCCTAATTTCCAAATTATCAGCTTTTGACATTATAAAAAGCACCAGCTTTACTTATTACAACTTTAAAACTAAAAAGACATATACGTCATTAAAAAGATATGAGAATTAAAACTAAGAATATTATAACGTAAATTAACATGGAGCCAAACCGACAACAGACACTTTTGTCTCCATGACTGCCAAAGAAAGCTTCATAATTTTACTTTGTAAATTAATTAAGAAAGAACCCCGGTTCATGCACACCTACGTGCTTAATTCTTTTTATTAAACTCATTGAGTCTTACCAGTGACAAACAATATTTTGGGACAGAGGAAGTAAGACATACCAAACTTACCATTTTATTATTATTTGGCTATTAACCGTAGATTAATCCTCATGAGCGAAACGAAATCTAAAAAATCAAAACCTTGAACACCATTAAACAAACCAAAATCTGACCGGCCCATACGGCATATAAGTGAAAACAATATACAAATATCACAGCCTCAACTAAACCAAATTCGTTAAGGACTTTATTTTTCGTTTTATGTTATTATCTATTTCTCATAATGTTAGGAATATTTAAATGTACGTTAAAGTTTACCATTTTTTTGAGAAAGGAATAAACTTTGATAGATACAAAATCTTAGGCTGATGCTTGCTCCACCAATGTCTTCGTCTTCCCAATCATTTCTTCTTTTTTTATTGTTTTCTTTTGAAGAAAAATATAATGTACCTTTTTTTCCACTCGATTTATTTATAAAAATTCAGCTTGGGAACAACGCATTCTCTATCAACCCCACATAGTTTTAGCCCTCTTTTTGGTTTTATTTTCTCAAGACCTCTTTTTAGTTTTTTATCCATTTGATAGGAAACGAGACAAATATATTTTTCTTTTCTAAAAACAGTAAACCAACCGAAAAATCATGTGCCTTATAAAACAAAAACATGGAGTATATGAACAACATATTGTGCAATTTGGATTGAGCAGCCTCAATGACATGGTGGTACACCCATCAATCCATCACCATCATAATAATTGCAATTCAGCATTAATCATGTAATAATTTTAGAGTAATCTAATAAGGTCAAACTTAATTAGCTAGATAATTATCATACATTTTCATTAGAACAAAGAGTTCTTTAGATGAATATAATTTAGAGTATTTGCACTCCGTATATACAAGTAAAACACCTTTGTTAAGACTTAATTTCTTTAACTTTAGCATCATGTTGACTTTTGAACAATGATCAACTGGAAAAAAGAAAGAGGCTTCGCTCTAATTCTAAGGATTTCTCCATAAAAGGTCCACAAAATACATCGGTTAACAATATGACATAACATAAGAGGCAGATTCAATTACACAATCTAGTTTACGGTAGATCATCAAACTCCGTAAAGTCTGAGGGATGTTTTGATGAATGAGTAAGCTAATGCACCCGTGAAAATGTAACTATCGACCCTATCCAATATTCCACCTGCAGCAATGGAAAAAAGATTTCAGAGGAGGCAGGGAATGAGAAGAAGAAGAAGAAGAAGCGTTGATCTATGTATCAGTTACTGAAGACAACTTTACCATGTCCCGGGATAAGCGAGCCAGAGTCTTTGACTCCAGCATCACGTTTGATCATTGATTCAGTAAGATCACCAAAGACTGAACCGAAGAAGGTAAGAAACCCAAAAGCTATCGAGCTGAGGAAACACAAAAAACAAAAACAGAACCAAATCAGAAACAGAGAGAAGACGAGAATCAATAATAGATCGAAATCTCTTGAGTACCTGAACAGAGATTGAGGCCAAGAGAGAGATTTAGAGAGTAGAATGGTAATGGCTATACAACCAACAAGTCCTGCAAAAGTCCCTTCCCATGTCTTTTTGGGGCTAATACTAGTAAGAGGTGTCCTACCAAAAGCCTGCACATTTCCATAAATCAATTTCAAAGAGCAGGTTTTAGCTACAAAAAGCTTATTCTTTAGGCTAACGTTTTACCTTGCCACCGAGAAAAGCAAACGTGTCAGTCGCAATCACACCGCTGAATGAAATCAACGTTGCCACAAGTCCAACTGTCCAGTGAGCTTGCCCACCAAGAAGAATCGGCCATGTCCTTCCGATACCTGTAATCAGAAAGAAGTTAAAAGGAGAAGAAAAGTCAACAGCTTTCGTTTGAGAGATATAAAAGGAGGGAGCTTGCTTGCCAGTGTTAAGCGAAGGAGCAGCTAAACCACAACGAAGCTTAACCCAGAAACAAGGGAGATAACCACAATAGAATAACCCAAACATTGTACTACTCAGCTGAGAAAAACGAGGGCTTTCTTTCTGTACTAACAATGCCATTGCAACAACAAACGCTGCGCATGTCACCGATATATCAATGTTACCAAAGTACCTAAAACACACAGATATAGTTCATCAAAAATCTGATTTTAAGAAGAAGTGAAGACGGATCTACTGAAAACTCACAATGTAAGAATGGGCATAAGGGAGCATATAACGGAGCAAGCTCGAGACACATATCGTGGAGGAGGTGTCATTCCTTTAGCTATGCCTCTACTTCTAACGAGCTCGAAGTATTCGCGTGAACCGATGAAAACAGAAGCTGCTAAGGCTACTGTGAAAACCCATCCTCCAGCTAACACAACACCTCCCACAGGTAATCCAATGCCAACACCAAAGATGACTCTTTTCTTAAGCTGGCTTGCTTTCTTCTGCTTCTCTTCCACATTTCCCAAGTCACTGATTCCTCCATCACCTCCCTGAAAAGAGATGGGGAATCACGAAATTTCGTAATTACCCTCAGTTTCCTACTGCATTCTGATACTATTCCCATCCCTAAACAATTAAGCTCAAAATTGACTCTCTCTTGCTTCTTCTAAAGTTAAAACAGGATTCGAGGACAAGGAAGAATGATAAAGTGAATACCTTTGAGTTGTCATCACCAAGCTGCTCTGATTCAGCTCGAGCAATGGCCGTGAGGAAACGCCGTTTAAAAGAAATCCGACCAGCGCGGGAACGAAACAATGGTTTGGGTTTGGCATCACGGACGAGTCGTAGGCTCGAGTATTCGGAGAAATGGGGGAGAATTAGGGCTTTTCTAGTGGATACACGGCACGGGCATAGACATGGGAGAGAAGCCGAAAAAACCGGTACAGGCTTATTGGGATTATACCTACAGGCTTCAACAAAAGACGCCATTGCTTTCCTTTCTTTCTCAGTGAAGCCCGAACAAGAGAAATAGGAAGAAGATTCTCTCTGAAAGTCACAATCTCTGAATCATGTTGTCGGAGTCTGTGTGGGTGTGTGATTAGCGGAAAGTCTCGGCGTTTTTTTTGTATTGTAGGAACTAGCAAGAGGTACGAGGTATAATTTGCGGTGGGATTAAACCCTCCAAACCAGCTAGAGTCTTTCGTATCCTCGACTACTAATAACTAATATTCAATGACGATATTTATTTGTATACAACAAGGACGAGTCTAAGGTGTAGAAAAGCAACAAAAAGTAATTTTGGATTACAAAAGTTGATAAAGAGGAAAAAGCAGTTTTTTGGGGACGAAAATTCTAAGTCTTATGAAAAAACAATCATCCTCTAACGCACTAAGTTCAGATTCAACCAAAGGTGAATGACGACGATAAGACAGAAGAGAAAAGAAGATGTCCTTCTGACACAATTTGAGAATATTTTTTCTTTTTCATGTCTTTTTGGGATTTGTTTTCCGAAGCCACTTTCCAGACTATTGTGGGTTGTGGAATATGTTTTCAAGGGTGGTGACGATCATTAACTCTTCATAATGTAGCCCAAGATTAGACCGATGAGTCCCACCAGAAGAACGTACATGAACGGGATTCCACCACCACTCTGACTTCTCTTGCTTTCACGCTTCAACTGCTCCTGCACATTTCACATGATTTTTGTTTTCAGTCAGGCTTCGTGTGTGGGATATTATATATATATATATATATATATATATAGACTTGATCGGGTATTGGAATTAGGTGAAGAAACTCAAAACAAATTTGTGATACTCATTTCTTCAACTAATGGAGATATCCTAGGATCAGTTTCATTACTTAAATGATGGAATAAGTAAAGGAACCCATAAGAATACACACACAATTTACCGTATGGTATAAGGATCAAGTAACGAAATGCAATTTAAGGCCAATGCAAATGATGAGCTCAAAATCTTACTACTCAAGAGACAAGAAAATGGCTGCTTTTCAAAAACCAGGGAAACTAGCTATATGAATTAAGCGCTTGTCAAAATTGCAGGGAGGAATAGTTGAAAACATAGATGGATCAGGTGGAAAAAGTAGCTTACCAATTCTTGTTGAAGTCTGTTGTTCAGTTGAACCGCAGAGTTCTTTTCCTCCGTGAGCCTTGTGATGAGAGCTCCAGCCTGAAATCACACAAGCCGATACATGTAAACAACTCAGATGTAACAGAGTGACCAATCCTGTCACCTAACTTCCATGGTATGTTGTGTCAACTACTAAATTATATGGTAAGTCGTGCCAACTAATATCTGCTTAGACCAATTTTATAAGCCGATTAGTAACAAAGCTTAAACCACAGCAGAAGAAACCATATTCCTCTAAACCGCAGTATTGACTTTAAGCATCAAACAAGGTAATGATTATTTTCAGCAAAATAAATATATAATATTATTCTCGGCCTAACAGGTTTAAGTAATTCACGTGGAGCAGCAGGCTGACAGCTACTACAAGCTTTTACAATAAGTGAGCTAACAACTGGAATGATCTGAATAAATAAATAAAAAACCTAATAACAAAGATAATTCCATAGGATTAGATGGTAAATCAGAGTAGGATGCGTAATTGTATAAATTTAATACTCATACAGTCTTTTTGAAGCCAAGGTAGTTCAGCATCATGAAAAAAAGGAAACAAGAAGATCAGAAGGGTTATTTAATACCTCAGATGAGTTGTCCTGCGGTTCAAGCCTGTCAACGCTAAATCTTGGAACCTAATATCATACAAGGAAACAAGAAAATCAACACAATTACCAAAGGAAACGTCTACCACAGCCCTCACTTCTACTTATAGTTTGTATTTCTTGGCTATTTAAGCTGAGGGTCTATACTTACAGCAGTAAAATCAGAAGCATTCCCGTTATCAGAGACGGAAGCTCTTGGTGAAGAGCCCTCTTCTGATCCTTCACGAACAGGTGATGGTGGTCGTGGTGGAGCAACATAGATAACTCTCAATTTAGTCTCATCAACTCGATGTCCCGCCTCTCTGCTAAACTGCGGTGTTCATCACAAAAGAAAACAGTGTGTTAAGTAACCAGGGCCAATTTGTTGCCAAGTTAAAAAAGGGATCATAAATTATTAGAGCCAACGTTTATATCATATTGATAAACAAAATTAATACCATCTCAGGAGTGACATCCTTGGCCGTGGCTCCGGGACTAGCCACCACACATTGAAGCAAGAACTTGTCCTTGCACTGCATATCAGCCGGAGCTTCCTTTTGAGCTTGCATGGTCACTAATTTTCAAGACAAAAAGCCAACAACGATCAAATCCTAATTAATTCCTCATCTGCCTATTTTGGGATAAACAGAAAACGATCTATCACGAAGGGAAACGAGTCAGAGACATACCAAGAACTTCAGAAGATGATCTCGGCAGAACAACTCCAGTATTAGGCCTGACGCAATACTTCTTTGGATTCGTCGTTTTAACCTAAAAATCGACCATCCGTAAACCTAAGATACACAAATTCTCCAAGACGTGAAATCAAATGGAAACAATTCTCTAATTAATTCACCTTGAAGGCCACATAGTTGTCGGTCTTGTTAGCCAAATACAGAGAACAAGAGATCTGTTTCTTCAATTCAACTACATCAAAATCACAAAATCAGTCAATCAAAAACAGTAAACTAATCGGAAAAAGGTAGATCTAGAAGAAGGAAGACATGCGGAAATCATTGGTAATTCGGAAATATTAGCTCACAAGGGAATTGAAGGTCGATGGGATCGATGTCGAGAAGCTCGTTACTCATTCTGATAAGATCGGCAGAGAATCAACCGATTCTATCGAAAAATGGAATTTCGTTCTCCGGTCGTGAGAGAGAGGAGAGAGAGAGAGGTCGTCGTCGTTTGTCGATCGAGAACGGATATTCAAGGAGAGAGAGAGAAACAGAGACTTTTGCCGTCTCTTTTTAGACTGGAGACGATATAATATATGCCCTTCCTCCGACTACGTCAGCGCCTAACGAGGGGGTCTATTTGTCATTTTAGGGTAATAATTGTCATTTGGAATTGGACGACTACGTCAGCGAGGCATAATCTCATATGTCCCTCAATCTTTGAATCTAATCTTTTTTGCCCTTCCTTAATTTCATATGTCCCTGATTTTTTTAAACTAAACCCTAACCCCAAAGTCTCAACCCAAACTCTACGACAACACCCTAAACCACCAACTATGAGAAGGACATATGAGATTGACGAAAAAGCTATAGGAGCATAAGAGATGATTTCTCCTGCGCCAGCGTCTAAGAAAGGGTATAATTGTCATTCAACCTCGGTGTTTTCTAAATTTTGGCCAGCGAAAACCAGGACCCTACCAAGACGATTATAAAATTACACTATATCTATTGGGTAAATTTGATTGAAGAAAATGTAAGTTACTAACATAAATTTATGTAACAAATATTTCGCCTTTGTAAAACAGAGCTAGAAGCAAACAAAAGAGAATGAAGAAAAAATCGAAAATCTCAACTTCTAGCTTCATACCAACACTTATTTGTAATGTTATATTATTAGATCGAAACAGTTATTTTCTAGTCTGACTCTTGAAAATCACATGGACAATAGAATTTGTTAAGATTGATTTCATGAGACTCACCAGTCTAACATATTCATTAACACCTCTGTATTGATCGATTCTTCTTAGCTTCGGCGAATTTCTCAAAACCTAGATTCGACAATTTCATGATGACTTTAACTGTTAATCATGTCGATCATGAAGTCTTTTTCTGGTTCCCCTTTCTCAATGGCTAACGTTCGCTCCAGAAAAAAAATACTTCTTGATTCTTTCTCGGTGTATGATGTGGATAAAGACAAATAGAATGAGTTAGATTGATTTCATGAGACTCATCGGTCTAACATATTATCATCAAAAAAACATTTTGCAACAATGGTCTTTGCTGCAGAATCACTCCTCTTGCAGTCTCTGATCAAAGATACAAAATACTTGAAAATAATGATTTAATATTTAAATAACCGATAACAGAGTAATATATTGGCTAATACCTAATCGATTCAAAACTAGTTGGTCCAAGCCATACAAATATATATATATATATATATATTTCAAACTTTTGAATTAAATTTCAACATTTGTGATTGTTTCTTTTGTTTAAAAACTTTTAATGACTGTCAACTAATTAACAATAACGAGAAATCGTAAAATAATATTTAAAAAAAAAAAACTTGTAAAGTTATAGTTATATATATGATTTACTATTACCGGATGTCAAATAAAAAATGCTCTTATCTATCTATATATATGTGACCCATCTTTGATAAAAAAAAATAAGCAAGCTACTGAACAATTATTCATTTGTTTCGTATATACCAAAGTGTACGGAATCTTCACATATGAAAATTTAACCTACGACATTCAAATATATTTAACATGAACGATCATATTCTACATTTAAATAGTTGAATACGTATCAATCAATTTTTGTTTTTATCAGTTTGATGTGCATTCTTTCAAAATCGGATACAAATTCAGAATATCAAGAACATACTATAAAAACTTTATAATAAAAAAAAGGGTGAATTAGGCTGATAACCATATTGAACCCTTTAAGAAAGCTTATAGCCATCAAGAATGTGAATTTAAGCAAGTAACCATAGCAAGAGTTTTCAGACCATTTTACCCTCCAACTTGAATGAAACTTTTTTCTGTGGAAAAAGATGGTGGTGAGGAAAAAGATGGTGATGAACTGATGATGATGTTCGCATAGTCTAGTTTCATACGAAGAAAAACAAACTAAATTCCCTGAAATTATACAACCAAATAAATTCAAGCATTCGTACAAGATTAATGGGTTGATTGTTTTTATTAAAGCTAAAACCAAACTTTTTGTAGAGCAAAACTGGAGAAGTAAAACATTGAAATTTGAGCGGCAAACTATCGTTTTTTTATACGGTGGTTTTTTTTTTGGACTTCATTCATCAAGCTCCCATTTCTCTCCTCCGCCACCACTCACGCCTTTCACTGATCTTCACGGTTGATTTATTTTACTCCAGCCACCATGATTGATACATTTCAGGTCAATCATCAATGAAACCTAATGAATGCAAGCGTGAAGAGGGTCACGTTTGTACATGGGTAACAGTAGAGCTAGCGTGTCATAGTCGGTGACCGCCGTAACCACTAAGACCGGCATATCGACGACAAAAAAAAAGTGAAATTTACGTGAAGGTATTTTTGTCCAAAATACATATTACACCCTCAATATTATAGCCAAACAAACGCTATGGTCATCCTCCTAATTATTGACATTTTTTTGGTCATCCACTTCAATTTCTCTAAAAAAACTTCATTATTTAGGCCCAATTTAGAAGTATACTTCACAATAGCAGTTTAATTTATTGTATTGAGGCCTATTCAGATTCAGTCCTGAAACCCATTTAGATTTAGTATTTAAATTTAAAGTAAGCTGAATTCGATTTTTTCAATTAGTAGAAGAACGAGAAATCCAGAGTGTAAATCAAGTGGGCCTTAGTCAATTATGGCCCAATCCAAAACAAAGCTAAACTTTGTGTTATTTCCTTTTTTCTCCCTGACGGTTTCTGCAAGAAAAATGAACAAGGAATTATGGTATAATTCCAGAAGCTAAAAAAAAAATTCAGGACATCTTTGGCTATATAACAAGGACGCCTCCTACCATTCAGAATCCATCCCAAGCATTAGAGAGTAAGAGAAACAATAGAGAGAGAATAAGTAGAGAGAAAAGAGAGTATTCTTATTCAAGTCTTCTTCTTTTTTTATTCTTTTCTAGAGATTGTTTGTAACTCTTTGATTAATAATAAATTTATGGAAAGGATCTCACCTGAGACGGTTCCGGTTAGAAGCAGGTAATTCTCGGTTAATCAAATTCTTGTGTCTTCTTACTTTTCTCAAACAAAAAAAACAAGCTCATATCTAAGCAAAGGCAAAGTAAAAACCCTAACACAGAGGTTGCTCAACGGCGATCTCCGTCTCGTTAATTTAGTCAATGACGAAGACGACGGAAAAGAAGAATCCGTCGCCGCAGCAATCGATCCCAATTCTATCACTCCCCGAAGAGTTGCTAAAGAGCTGCTTCGCACGCGTCTCAAGATTGCATTACCCAACCCTCTCCCTCGTCTCCAAGCGATTTCGATCTCTCCTCTCTTCACCGGAGCTTTACAAAGCCCGATCACTCTCCGGCCACACCGAGAGTTGCCTATACGTGTGCTTATGGTCTTCCCCTGGTTATCGCTGGTTCACACTCGCCCGGAAACCTGATCAAACCGTAACCAATAAGAAGAAGAAGAAGAAGACGACGACGAATACGTCAAGCGGCTATGTTTTGGCTAAAGTCCCGATTCGATTTTCTCCTCCTCCTCGCGCGCGGTTCTGGGGTCTTGTAGCCGTTGGTTCAAATATCTACAACATTGGCTCCAGATCAAACTACGAAGCTTACTCATCCACCGTCTCTGTTCTTGATTGCCGGACTCACACGTGGCAAGAAGCTCCGAGCTTGCCGGTGAAGCTAACGTCGATCTCCGCCAGCGTCGTCGACCAGAAGATATACGTGGCAGGAGTCTGCAAAGACGGCGGCTCCGTGGATAAGAACTCGTTGCAAGTGTTCGACACTAAACCACAAACTTGGGATCTTGATCCGCCACCGCCGCCGGAGCACATCACTCGCAGCGAGTTTTGTCCGTCAAGAAGCGCGTGTGTCGACGGGAAGTTCCACGTGGTGACCAGCGAGAAGAAGGTGGTTGCTTACGACGCCAAGGAAGGTAGTAAAAGATGGGGACTTGGTGGAGCAGAGATGGGTCGTTATATGCGATCGGATTCTTACTGCGAGGTTGAGAATGTTTTGTACTCTGTTTCCTACACCGAGGGAAGCTTGTGGAGAGATTTGAAAGGTTTGGTTGGGTTACCGGAGTTTCCTCCCGGAGCTCCGATTAGATTGGGTGGTTACGGTGGGAAGATGGCGGTTTTGTGGGAGGAGAAGTTTGTTTGCTTGCATGCGCAGGGTTTCAGGTCAAGGATTTGGTGTGCAGAGATTTCTCTTGAGAGACGACGCGAAAGCTGTGAGATTTGGGGGAATGTTGATTGGTTTGATCGCGTGCTTCAAGTCCCCCGTGTAAATGATCTGGACAAGGTTCTTGTTGCTACTCTATGAAGATTGATTGTATAAAGCTTTCATTTCTGATTACAAATAAAAACGATAGTGCCATTTTAAATCAATAAGGAATGGGGATCGGAGAAGGGATGTGGATTGATCGGAGAGCCAGATCGGAATCGGAGAGATTTAGCGGCGGGAGTGAGAGAGCACTGTGAGTCGAGCTTACTCTTCGCATCTCTCTCATGGTCAGCAACGCCGCAACCGTGTTTCTGAATATCCCTTCCCCCGCCGCCGCAACCGCAGATCTCTCGTGTTCTTCTGCGTCTGCTATCGGCGATGATGAGTCCGACGGCGGCGAGAACATGGCGTCCATCGTCGTCTCCCACTCTCGCACCAGCCTCGACACTAGATCCGTTTTGAAAAACGGTTGACGGAGAACTTGCTGGATAAACGGCGATCGCAATCTCCCTCCTCTTCTCTTGTCGTACTTCTTCAGAATCTTCGCCAACCCTGTGGAAAATTGAAAATTTCTTTCTCCGATTCAGATTCGGTCGAATATCCCTCAAATTAATTTCAAAAAAAGAAGCAAAAAATAAAAATAAAAAAACTGACCAGTGTAATTGATGTTGCTGTAATTTACGAGAAGAACCATTTCGCCATGGAAATTGACAATATCTTTTCTGATCTCACCAATCTCCTCTCTGCAAATCTCATCGCTGTGTCCACATTTCTCTACCAATCTCTGAATCCGGAATTGCAACTCCTGCAAATTTGTTTCATTATATAAAACCAATCAGAATCACATTCTATAGAGAAAATTTCATATTTATAGTTATAATATATAACAAGTAACAACAGCCAATTAAAACCGTTTATTTTCTCCTACATTTTTGTAAGGAGGAAAAGTTCGATCAGTGATTGGTTAAAAACTCTGAACACGTTGTAGCGAGTCAATTTTTTTTCTTTTTTTTCCATACCTTGTGGTGGATGATGAAATCTTCTTCTTGTTCGACAAAGAAAGCATTAAATTTGTCGATCTCGTCGTTCAACAAACCGACGAAAATCGACTCCGAAGGTGCCGGAGAAGAGATTAGATTTTTGAGTTCTTTGTAACGGAGAAACTTGTCTCGCCACTCTGGCAAAGACTCTTGTATCTGTTCTTTAATCCTCTTCCCGAACTTCATCAGAATAATAGCACAAAATAGTTAAATATACGTTTTACGTTTCTTTCTTTTACTTACGAAATATAGAAAGAAATGTATTATAATCAAGATTGAGATATGGAGGAAGAAGAGGAGGTTAGTGTAGAGATATATAAATAGTGGTTGTGTAATAGAATATCACAGAGGATATGCTTAGCTTTGGCGTGACGAAGTGTTGTGAATGTGGCATGTAATAAAGATGTGAAGAAAAAATTAAAGAAAAAGTTTAGACTATTGTTGCTGTTGATGTAAAAAAAGATAAAATCCTCAGCATATTCGGTCTCTGAGTTCTCTTTGAGTCTTATGTTCGTATTTTTATATATTATTTTGGGTTTTCTTATTTTTTGACCGGACCTTTTATGGTATGTTTGGTATATTACATGTTTTTTTGCTGATTTCATGTTATCTTTTTCAAGGTATAAACTCTAGAATTTGAGGTTGATTCCTCCTCGATCTACAATTTGCACTATTTATTTTTGATGATTTTATTTTTTAATATATGTTTGTTTATTTTTTGAACATGCATGCTATTGATGTGACCGTGAATCTCGTCCTCGAGAGACCGTCGTGCAGAAGGGAAGGAAGAAATTGCCGGGACGTTTGTGAGATTAGAGGTGAAAGTGACGACAATGACCCGGACCCGTGACCAGAATTCAAGGGTAAGAATGGTAATATCCTCATAAAAGTAAGACAAAGAGAATTCAAAGATTCCAAGAGCATCAAGCATCTGTGGTTTCTTCTTTAACTTAGGTCTTAGCAAACACAACAAGAAAAGACTCGAGGAAAAACGAAAGTAAAGGTTTAGCATACCCATTAAAATAGACTAGTTTGGTTCTAGGCCCAATACAAAGTTACAAACTCGCCCAAGGGAAAGTCCAAACAAAACCAAGTCTAAAGTAAATCTATCAGTTTATCAGTTAGTTGGTTTATCAGTCTATGAACCAAGTCTGAAGTTATAAAATTAGAATAAATCATTTGTACAAAGTACCGAATATAGGTGACGTCTACGTTTTAGGCGCTTTATACCCCGCCGACTGTCTTTTAAGATTTAGGTTAAACAGGTGAATCATTTACGCAGTTGAATGATTACATAACAAAGAATTTAAGATTTCACTGGTTCAAGTGAGTCAGATGTAGAAAGGGACAGTTGTACGTGTAGGTCTAATCGTTATTGAATGGTTTATATACGGTTAGTGTAGCGGTGAGAATTGTGTATGAGTTTGTGTGACCTTGTGCGATATTTATGATTGGTTTGACAACATCTTCTATATGAATGAAGTTTTGTATATCCAAATTATGTTTATGTTGAATAGAAATTTGTTCAATAATCAAAATATTGTTACAGCGACCGTTGCTTTGACCATGGTTCAGTGGCTTCGTTCTAGAAATAACACCCTTTCGTTAACGGATCGGGATTTAGATAAGTGGTTAGTCTAATTCGGTGTAATTTGCCTCTAAATAACACCCTTTCGTTCTCTTTTTGTTAAGTAATTAGTTTTTAGATAAGTGGTTCAGTAGTTTCTTCTTTGAGCTGAAGGGGTATAACATTCTATAAACATTAAAGAATTAAGACATTTTGTTTTTATTCTTTAAGAAGTCAACTCCTTTTCTTTTTGAATGTTTTGAATTGGCCTACTACAACAATATCCTCGTATACATCGTTAATCCATTATATATATTAAGCTAGATGAAACTTTGTACAACAAAGTTTGAAGTTGAAAGGTGATAATAGTTTAGAACTGATTTCACTTTATTCCATCATTGCTGGTGTTGCTAGATAGCACCAATTAAGTGCGTAGTAGCTTATATTGACGAATAAGTTTGGTTACTAAGTATTGGAAAATGAATATTGTCCCTCTAAATCAAAACTTTTGGGATGTAGGATTGACGTCTCAAATAAATATTATCAGCGACTCTTCCCGGGTCTATAAAGACTACGGATCTGCAGCTTGGAAAGTTTATAGATAGCATAGTCGCATATATAATCACGACACTTCAGAAACGGCAAAAAAAGAAAGTTTCAACCTTCGCAAAATTCAACGCGGCTAATCGCACTTTTAGTTGCCGTCAATCAAGATTTATTATTATTCTTGAACAAAATGTATATGTAACTTTTTTTCTTTCCATTTTTTTTTTTAAAGTGAAGTGAAAAAATATATACAAATGGTATCTTAACAACAACAACAACAAAAAACATACAAATGGCATGAGAGATATTGGCATCTAACACAAAACTAATTATTACGGTTTTGGTCTGTCCCTCTTATGAGCTGACAACAACCTGTGACTCTACCATGCAATGCATGCATGCTTTCACAAACTTTTCTCCTAATTAAACCCTAATTATCTGTAAGAAAATCGAATGGATTAGGATACTGCCCGGCCCGATAAGCTGACTTAACATTTTCTGTGTGGATTAGCTAATTCGTTTAATTGATACTCCTAGTAATTGTTATCGTATTTCAAACGCATTTCAAGTTATTACATGCAATTACTTTACCAAGTGTATGTGTACCGTGTACGTTTCAGATTTTATCAAGTAGCCAAGGAATATTTATTAGCCGTTCCGAAGAAGTCGAATAAAAGTTCTGTATTAAAGTTGCGGTAGACATTTAGTGAATATCTTACATACACCTAGTGTATACTCCCTCTGTCCCATTATATAAGCAGTTTAAGGTATGTGTACATATATTAAGAAACTTAATTTTCTTTAAGAGATATCATTTAATATTTTAATTCAACCAATCAGAAGAATCACTACATAATGTAATTGGTTACACAATATTCAATAAAGTAAAAAGTACATAGAAAATATAAAACAGCTTATATTTTAAAACAAAAAATTTTTTCTAAAACTGCTTATATAATGGGACAGAGGGAGTATAGTTTAGTTACGAGCTTTTTAATTAGCAGAGTGTTTTATATATATGTAATTGTGTGTTCGCCATTTTCATAAACGAATATTAGAGAAAATGTTCGTGTAAGCAAGTAGCTACAAATCGTTTTTGTTACACTCGGTCTATTAAATTCGTACACCGTAATCATTCAAAAGTCTACTACTCTTGAAAAATTACCAAACAAGAAAAGTAGTACTCTTGAATCACAATTTTTTAGAAAAGCACAAAAAACATGGATTGGCTAGTGATAGCTTTGTAAACACTAAATCCAAGTGATTAGCCACCAAACAACACATGAATTAACGATTTTTTAATTTCTCTGCACTAAATCATAGTGAGTAGCCACCAAACTATGCAAGACTAGTTGAACCATATCGCAACCACTTTGAATCACACAACTTTTTTGATATCTATTGGGTGGTGATTATGAACATTAGTCATCGGGTTTGATATCAATCATAACTTCATAAGTAAAGAATAAAGTATACGTGAAGAATAATTCTAAGTTGGTGGTAGCTCAAAACCCAAAAGGCCAAAAAATTTGATTCTACAGTGAGAGTGATATAGAAACTAAGAGCAAATATAAAGTTGACATTTTCCTTTATAAATTTGACTTTTTGTTTTCCTTCAAAATAGTAGGCTAAAGATATAAAGATGAAGTGGGCACTCCGAGTTCTCTAGCTTCTAAAATTATACAGTAGTACCTAAATTGCCTGAATACCAAGAATTGACATAATTCGATTATTATCTTAATAATGTGAAAAACTTCACAATTGTTTCTATTCAACTAATGAAAATTCAATGCTCTCTGATTTAGGCCAACACGACGTGAGGCTAGTAGTGAAAGACTTGGCGTTAGAACATGTAAAAGTAGCCTCCTTTGCATTTAAAATAATAATAATAATAATAACCAACAAAAAAAAAAAAAGGAAAAAAAAAAACATAAAATTGTTTTAGANGGAAAAAAAAAAACATAAAATTGATTTAGAGAGTAGAGTTCGAATCAACCAAAAAGAATAATAATAACCGAAAAAGATTAAAAATTTGTGACAACCCGAATCACGCAAAGTCTGTTACCTTTCGTTTTCACCATTCATGATCGAACACCACAGAGGATGATTCATCTTCTTCGTTAGGTGCAGGAAGATTAAGATCTATCATCCTCTGTTTCACTGATACTTCTTCTTCTTCTTTATCGATTTGATTCACAGACAATCTTCCGATGTTGCTGCTTCCGTGAGATCTCTTGTGACCTCCAAGTGCTTGCCCTGAAGCGAAAACTCTGAAACAGATCGGACATTGATGAATTTTCTTCTCCGCAACTCCATTCTCGTACTCTGTTTTGCCCTGCTCTGTTTTCGTCGTCGTTGTTGTGCAGGTCTTGTTCTTCTTGTGACTTGCTCTGTGTCCTCCTAATGCTTGATACGATTTAAACACTTTGCCACAAGTCTCGCACTTGAATCTCCCTTTGCCTCCTCTGTTCTTGCTCGATTTGTAATCTCCACATTCATGATCTGTCTCGTCTTCTTCTTCCTCTCCTGCATTTCGCTCTGTCATCGACTTGTTCTTCTTCTGTTGCTTCCATTTGTCTCTGGAGAGCATAATGAGACAAAAGGCGAGATCTTCCTCCGTCGTTGTATCAGAAGCTGAGCTGTGATGCTCCGGCTCGGTCACCGACTCACCTGGTTGGCTCGTTTTCAGCTTCTTATAGTCGAAATCGAACGATCCGAGTTTCCGAGTTCGCTTCGATCGTCTCCGAGTAGGGTTAATCCTCGACGACTCGGTTTCGCTTTCTTCTGCGAAATCAAACTCCATTTCATCACCATTGTCAACCATCTGAAGATGATGATCTTCTTCTTTTTCCTCATCAGACGAAGAGGAAGCATCATCCGACTCGGTACCGACGTCACTGAGTTGACTCGGCCGTTCCTTTCCTTCTTCATCAAGAGTTAATTCGTAAAGCTCACGTTTCGCGGAAAGAGTAAGCATGTGAGATCTCATGTGACCACCTAAAGCTCTTCCATTGATGAAGCTCTTGAAGCAGAATCTACACTTGTATCTCTCCATCTCCAACACCAAATCACAAGAAGAGAGAGAGATGAGAAAGAAAGAAAGAGCTTTTGGGTATTCTCTCAAAGAGGAGAGAAGAAGAAGAAGTAGAGAAACTACAAAAGGAGAGTAGGTGACAAAAGCATTCTTCTTCTGCAACCAAACGAACTAAAGAAGAAGACGAAGAGAAACAGTTTACTTAAATTTTTATTTTTTTTTAATCTTTAAAATCTTCTCTCCCCCTATATTTATATATTGTCTTTAATTAATTTTGATCTCGAAACGGAAAAAAGGAAGAGTAAATTTTTGAATAATAATCTAATTAAAGCGTTTGCCATGAAAGTTTGAAGAGAGGACAATGTAACATGCGAGCTTTGCCCGTTTCTGCAATTCATTTTTTTCCCCTTTAAACTTCCCAAAATGCCCTTCTCATCAATCTGATTAAAAATAGCAAAAATTCTATTTTAACCCCCGAATTACCAGACGCTACGCGGCTTTGTTGTCTATTTTCAGCGGAACTGTAACTTCAACACGCCAAAAATAATTAATTAACTTTAACCTCCTTTAAGGGTATCTTTGGTATTTCACATGCTTAGTTAGTTTTTTTTGTTTGTTGTAACAAGTCCAGAACAAAGCGTTGTCCAAAAATGAGGGGAAGAATGTTATTTTTCAGTTTGTGACAGCCACGTAGTATTTATAAACGACGGTTTCACAAACTTATCCTCACCCAGTAACTTTATCTCTCTAATGTAAATCACAAATCAAAATAAAATAAAAATTCAGATTCTGCTTGCCACTCTCCTTTTTTATGAGTTTTCGCCAACTGTCACTGACGATATCTCTATAAAGCCTAGCAAAGTTTCTAATACCGACTTCTAATCTAGTAGTATAATCTTAATCTAATTCCACTAATCACTCGAGTAAAAACGATTAGGAATGTGAACAAATAAGGATTGTTTCTCCTTTGATTTTGGATCTTCCAAGTTAGAAAATCTTGAGAAAAGGTCAAGAGACCGTAATTTACGTTTATCAATAACACTGCCACACGTTATTGTTCAACAAAAAACAAATACCAAACTAATGTCTATTTCGATAAACCTAAACTTAAATCGAAGATAAAACAGATTGGATTAGACAATGAATACGAGCTTAATTGTTTTAAACCGAAAAACGATGAATTGTTAAGCTACAAACGGCATTTAACTTTGGAGGCCCACTAGCCTTTGGTTTAATACAAACCTAACCATATCGCTTTTTCCTCGTAACACTGTATTAAACTTGATCAACAACCCACACAACAACGATCATGTGATCTTTTGAACTCATGCACCTGATTATTCGATTATCAAATCATATATCCATAAGTGCAAAAACTTGTACTCATGGGAGTTTAAGTCTTACTTATAAGTTATAACAACAGTTATTAGTATGATAAGTCACAAATCTCAAAACAAATTAAAGCTCAAACGTTCTAAAACTTGTCGGTTACAAAACAACTAATGTACTCAAAGAACTTACTAAGCAAGGTAATTTAACACACGCAACGACATTATTTCACCGAAATTTTAGAAAATCTAAATTTGTGGAAGCAATTCGTCTACGCAAAGTGTAAAGTTTTTTTTTTCCATTGGTATGACTTAATGGTGGTGCCAAACCACTTACGCCACTCTCTCACTTAAAGGAAAAAACCTCATCACTCGTTGACTTGCCTCGTTACACCTTTAAATTTAGATTTCATTATCAAATATCCAAGCATATAAGACTATTCTTATATGGCAATGGCTTTTTTAATACACAGATTAATCAAATTGGTGGATGAATTGAATTGAAGTAAACAGCAGTACTTTTGATGAAGTCAACTAATAAGCGCAAATTGTTATTTATGGCCCATTAATATATATAGGCCCATATCTATTAACGATCTTCCTCGCGTCGTGTTGCGGAAAAAAGCCCATTAAATATTTTTATGCCCATTAGAGAGAGTTAGGGAGCATTAGCTAAAACCCTAAATCTTTCTTCTCCGCATCTTCTTCAACAGGAAATTATTCTCAGACCAAAAACCTCAGCCTCTGAACATGACGGCAAAGAAGAGCGAAGCAGCTGAGGGAGATAAAATGATAGAAACTAAGAGCAAAAGCGGCTCTGTCAAATCTCAGAAACGGAAACCAGCAGTAGAAAAAGAAGTGAAAAGCTTGAAAGAGGAGGACCTGCTCTTAGAATCCGGGACCGATTCCGATTACGACGGCGATGTAATCTCCTCAGCTTTGCGCATTCTCCTTCTTCTGTTATCATAGCTTTGGACCTTTTATTTCATATTTTTCTAATCGTGCATTTGTTTTTTTTTTTTTTTTTTCCAATTCAGAGTTTGTCTGGGTCTTTGAATTCCGATGATTTCGACTCCGATTTCTACGATTCCGAGGACGATGGTTCACAGAGAGAGACAGAGGATGGAGACGTTGTCCATGGTAATTGCTTGCTCTGGTTTTAGCTCATCTTCAATTTGAGATTGCTAGTGTTGATTGCTCTTGATGGGATGTGTAGTGGGAGCTTAGTATATGAAATCCAAGTTAGAGAGAGAGAGAGTAACTACCTGTTTGTGCAGGACATGATGGCTCAGATGATAATGTTGTTGATGATGAAGATGGAAGTGAACAAGTAGATAGTGAAAATGGTGAGGAAGATGGGAGTGATGAAGGTTCTGAGCAAGACGAAGCGGTTGAAGAGAGTGATTCTTCAGAAGATGAGGTTTTTGATGCTTACTCCATTCATTTTAGGCTTTGAAACAATCTTCCTCGAATTTTCCAGAAGAAAAATTATGAATATATGTTTTTGTTTGATCTCTAGGTTGCTCCTAGAAACACAATTGGGAATGTTCCCGTGAAGTGGTATGACGATGAGAAACATATCGGTTATGACATTACTGGGAAGAAGATTACCAAGAAAGAAAAACAAGACAAGCTCGACTCTTTTCTTGCAACGATGGACGACTCAAAGAATTGGTCAGTTTCCAAGACTCTTTCTGTGTATAGTTAGTTATTTAGTAGCGTTATCCTGATGAGATTTTTGGGGGCTTTAGGCGCAAAATTTACGATGACTATAATGACGAGGAAGTTGAGCTTACTAAAGACGAGAGCAAGCTCATTCGTAGAATGCTCAAAGGAGAAGCTCCACATGCTGACTTTGATCCATATGCGGTATGTGTAGCCTTTTTCTACTAATATATTATACGAATCACTTCAATATTTGACCTTTTGGTTGGTTCTCTTTTTCGGAGCAGCCTTATGTTGATTGGTTCGATTGGAAAAAAGAATCAATACATCCACTCTCAGGTGCACCGGAACCCAAGCGAAGGTTCATTCCTTCAAAATGGGAAGCCAAAAAGGTTGTCAAGTACGTTAGAGCAATCCGGAATGGGCTGATCAAGTTTGATAAGCCTGAAGAAGAGGACAAGTTATACCTTTTATGGGGTGATGATTCAACTTCGGATCTAAGGGGAAAGAACTTAAATTTTGTTCCCCCACCCAAAGTCAAATTGCCAGGTGCATACTTTTTACTTTCTCTGCTTCTCTCTGGGAATTCTATTCTTCAAAGATTTTAGTTTATACAATTTTGGTTTTTTTCCAGGACACGAGGAGTCATACAATCCTTCTCCGGAGTTCATTCCAACAGAGGAGGAGATAGCCGGTTATAAACTGATGTATGAGGAAGACCGTCCGAAATTCATTCCTAAAATGTATGTAGTTTGGTCTCTTAATATAATATGATGTAGTTACCTTTGGAATTTGTTAGCTAAAGCTAAAGCCTTGTGGTTAATTATTTTGTGTGTACAGGTATACATCTCTGAGAAGCATCCCAGCGTATGAGAATGCGCTAAAGGAGTCTTTTGAACGTTGTTTGGATCTATACTTATGCCCCAGAGTTCGAAAGAAGAGGGTGAAGACTTATTTGATCATCTCATTTTCTTGTTTTTTTTTTTTTTCCCTCTCTCTCTGTTTTTAATCCCACAGTGTGTTTTCTTTCTTTCTTTCTTTCTCCAGATAAACATCGATCCTGAATCTTTGAAGCCGAAGTTACCTAGTAGGAAAGATCTTAGACCTTATCCAAACTCTTGTTATCTTGAATATAGAGGCCATACAGGACCTGTTACTTCCTTATCCACTGAACGTTCTGGCCAGTGGATAGCCTCAGGTATATTCATTTTGTGTGTTTTATTCAATTTTCTTGAGCTATCGTTTGTATTCAACATGCTAATCTTGCATTTTCCTTTTTTTTTTTTTTTGTTTCCTTCAAAGGTTCGATGGATAAATCTGTTCGTATATGGGAAGTGGAAACTGGTAGATGCCTTAAGGTCTGGCAATTTGATGAAGTCGTTACGTGTGTGGCTTGGAATCCTCTTTCCGACTTTTCGATTTTAGCCGTAGCCATGTGAGTTAGGATCTTGAGGAGTTTGTTTTTCTGTTTTTTCACAACTTCCAACTCTGAAACCATCGCATTTGCAGGGGACGAGATTTGGTTATCCTGAACACTGAACTTGGAACTGATGAGGAACAGAAAAATGTTAAAGATCTGCTTAACTTGAGAGACCGTCCAGAACTAGCTCCATCTGGTAAGTCTCTCAGCATAAACCACTTTATAAGAAATTGACATGAAAACCTGAATGATTAAATCTCCTGTTTGGTTTATAGTTGCAAAAATTGTAACCTGGCATCAAGATGAGAAACATGGAGGAATTAAGATCACACATTTCAAGGTACACTTGTTAAAATTATCCTCTTTTAACAGTTAATTACATGGAAAGTTCTTTTGACTTGTTTTGGTTTGTGTATATATGTATATGTTTTTTTCAGAACATAACATATATCGACTGGCATTCAAAAGGAGACTATCTCTCAACAGTGATGGCTTCTGGAGAAACTCGAGGTGTTGTAATGCACCAACTCTCAAAGAAGGACACACAGAAGCTCCCAATAAAGATCCGGGGACTTCCAGTCTGTACGTTATTTCATCCCACCCAACGTGGTATCTTCCTCATCGCGACGAAGAAGAACGTGCGCGTTTACAATCTTCACAAGCGAGAGGGCCCTATCAAGAAGCTCGAGACTGGAGTAAGAGAGATCTCATCAATGGCGATCCATCCCGGTGGTGATCATCTGATAGTAGGAAGCAAAGAAGGGAAGATGTGTTGGTTTGACTTGGAGCTGTCTTCGAGACCTTACAAGACTCTGAAGAATCATCCTAAAGACATAACGAATGTGGCGTTTCACCGTTCGTATCCGATCTTTGCTTCGTGCTCGGAGGATTCAACAGCTTATGTGTTCCATGGGAAGGTGTTTAATGATCTGAACGAGAATCCTCTGATTGTGCCGTTGGAGATTCTAAGAGGCCATTCTTCTTCGAAAGGACGAGGTCAGTTTCTACTTTCTATGGTGTTTTTTGATTATGTATTTAAGAATTGCAAATTATTTATTAACATGTCTGATTAATTATGTTATTATGGGTTTTGATTTTGTATGGCAGGAGTTTTGGACTGCAAGTTTCATCCGAGACAACCATGGCTTTTCACTGCTGGGGCTGATTCAGTTATCAAACTCTATTGCCATTAAATTTAAATCCCAAATCTTTTTTTTTGACGATTTTCATTTTTTTTTTTTTTTTTTTTTTTTTTTTTTTTTTTCCCCCCNTCAGATTACTATACTTTTTGTATTGAAAGTTTTCCTCAAACCGATATGATGTATTTCTAATTTTCTATAGCAGCACTAGCTTCGATTATCCATGTTTTTGTTTTGGAACCTATATATAACATTTTATCTATTATAATCTTTTAATCTGCTATTGTGTCATCTCTTTAGAAATAGCAAACTGTCATTTTTCTTATTAGAGATTTCGGTTAGAATGGAACTAGAAATCAGATCACGTTTAAAAAAAAAAGATTGTCTTTCTAAGCTTCCACTCGATTTGAACTTACTAACAAAAACCGAGATATCTAGAGAACCGGAAAAACCGTGGAAGACCCACCAATAACCGGTGATCCACCAACAATTCGTGACCTGATCGGATAATGATCCAAGAATATATTCAAGTCTATCAGTAGAGATTTCTCTTTTTGAAACTTTTATATATTTTCTTTTGTTAAATAAAACTTTTTATATATACCTTCCAAACTATTTCTAATAGACATGGATATCTTTTTTTTTGATTAAAACTTGCACCCACATCATTTTTGGAAAAAAAATAAAATCTTGTCGTGTCTTTACAATCACATGAATCTTTCTTCTCTAGTAACCAATATCGACATGACAATACCTTAACTGGTCGGGTGAATCGTGGACGCAAGATTCCAATTAGCAATGGAAATCTTGTCGTTGCCTATCTATTGGATGGCAGTAGCATGAGTTTAGCGAGTTTAGCGTGAGATCTCAACAGTTTTAGGCTCAAGTGGTTAGCCATTTTGTTTATCGGTTAGAAGATGATGAGACCTTAGCAAACTATGACTGTTTTTTTTTGTTTTTATTATTATTTCTAACAACGATTTGATACTCAACTGTACTTTAATTTTGCATAGAGGATGAGATGTTGTAGTTGTATGGTCACATAAAACATTACCCCTCCATTTCTTATGGAGTTTTTCACACCGATTAAGAAAATAACTAGATTTATTATTTTACCCCTATTTAATACATTATTTTGTTTAATATGACTACTTAATAAACTAAAACAATAAGGATAAAACTGAAAAATATATCATAAATGTACATTCAAAGTGCAAAACGGCAATTAAAACGAGACAAAAAAAAAATAAACCTAGAACAACAAGTAATATGAAAGAAATGGAGTAATCACGAGATCAATTTGCATTACCGAAAAAAAAAACTAACAAATAGTTACATAAATAATTAAATTGACATGCAACTAAAGGAAGATCACTCTCGGTTAGTGTAACGATTCATATTAATTTACTTATACTATATAGTTGGTTTCCAACTATTAAAGTTGTAACTTGGTTTTTTTACATTCTTCAAATCATACATATATATATATATATATAGTTATTAATTGATACAAAAACTTTGAAATTCAGAAGTAAACTCTCACGTTTAATTCTTGAGAAGTGAGGTTTCAGCGAGTCTCATGTGTTTATGGAAACCCTTGAGGGTTACTTGGGGTAGAAGGCAGCCAATTATCGGACTCGACGAATCTTGGTCCAAAGGGCTCGGAAGGAGGGGACTGATCTGTGAACGGAAAGGGCAGCCAACCAGGGAGAGAAGGCCAAACCGGTACTGGAAGCCTAGGGTTTTCAAGATCTGGAAATGTCGGGCGTCTGTGGAAGCAGAGGCATACCAGGCGGAGGCGGAAAGTCAGGGAATCCGAGGTCGCGGACATCGGTTCCAATTTGAGCTTGTGTCCAGCTCCAGATATTAGAGGCACGTGCTTGTGTTACGATCCTGCCTCTGATCAGTTCAAAGCTTTGTCCCTCATTGCTTCTCGCATACCTAATCATGATCGTGTAGAGCACCTGGTGTTAACTCTAAAAGGTGATAAAACAAAATATTAATGGAGGCAAATCCAATATGGTAATAACAACATCCCGCCTTATTCCACTCTGACTATGAAAATATTTATCAACGGCAATATGTATTATGGTGCTTGGACCCCTAAAGTTTGTATGAATCCAGTGATTGTTTGTTTTGACGTTAGATCCGAGGAGATAACATTTATCAAAGCACCTAGGGATGTCGTGTGTTTGTGTTACGAATCGACTTTGATGGAATACAAAGGGAAGCTAGCTTCGATTGTAAGATACCCTTATGGTCGTTTCCATAGTTTTGTTTTGTGGGTGCTAGAGGACGTCGAGAAGCATGAATGGTCAAAGCGAGAATGTGTATTTCCCCTCTCTCTGTGGGATTCTATTTGGGGTTTGAAAATGTCTTTTCCAGGCACCAACAAAGCTGGTGATGAGATCATTTTAACCCCAAGATACTTGTCACACCAACTTGGACCTTTTTACATTTTCTACTACCATTTAGGAACCAACAACATCAGAAGAGTTAGGGTCCAAGCCCCAAGGAATTGCAGATGATGAAGAGTTTAGGCCCTCTTATGGAATTTTAAGGATTTTGTAATATATATATATATATATATATATATATATATTTTTTTACATTCTCTATTACAATGTAGAACCAATCTAATTAGAAAGGTTTAGCTCTGCTCTGTCTTCATCGCACATTTCTCTACAGACTCGTTCTTGCTTCCGTTGCCTCTGTTCTTGTTCAGACTCTATATTCTGCGTATGAACCTTCAAGAAGGTCGGATATTAAATCTCGGATCCTTTTAATTTTAATTTCTTCTATAAGGATTTTATAGAATCTGAGTTTTATTGTTATAAACAATCTGTGAAATTCTGTACATAATCGAATGATGCAGTTCTCTATAGTTATTTCGATGATTCTGTGAAACTTGAGTTTGAGTATTTCATTAATTAATGGCGGCATTTTGGAACTATCGCTGTTTTTCACTCACGTTTTTTTTAATCATTTTTTTCTTTTAAGATCCTCTGAAACTTTGAACATTTTTCAACAGGCTCGTTCTATATTCCACTGGCTTAGCTTTATCTTGACTACATTCCAGTGACGGCCTACTGAATATTAAAGTTCCACTCACGGCAAGAAGGTATATATCTCTTCTTGTTTCCATTTAATAAATTTTAATGTTTTCAAGATTCTGTGAAATTCCATACCTATCGTTCTGTAAATTTTCACATGCACTAGTAATACGACGGAGTGGCACGGTTCTCTGTGTAGTTCAGGTTCCGTTATGTTGAATACTATTTGAAATTCGACTTTGAGTATTCCATTACTGTCGGCAACATTAGTATGTCTCTGTTGTGCACTCAAGTTTAGTTTTCGTTGTCAAGATCCATCCAAAACTGTAAAATAGCTTGTACAGTTTTGTGAAAAACTTTGCAAATTTTCCAGCATGTTGATTCCACTTTATTCTGACTCTACATTTCCGTCTTATTGACCATCAGGATATATGGATCTATATCCATGCGTGCGATTCGCTCCAACGGTTGAGGAGGTGATCACATTTTTACGACTAAGGGTCAACGGCTTTCACGTATACAACTGTCTTATCATGGACCAGCCATTAATTAATGTATCAACACCATCCGGTTTTCCTCCCTCATTTTTACACACAGTTCATGAAACCAGAAGAGTTTTGGTATTTTGTGATACGGCCAACCAGAGGACCACTCAACGTGATAGTAAATCGTAATGTTGGACAGATTCGTAAATGGGTGAAACGTGGACGCAAGATTCCCATTAGCGAGGGAAATGTTGTCGTTGGGTACAAACAGAAGCTAGTGTTTAGAAACACCAATGACGTATCTACTGGATGGTTACAACATGAGTTTAGTCTAAGATCTGAACAGTTTCAGCCTCTAGTGGTTAGGAATATGTTAGATTTACCGGTGGAAATAGCAGCTGATGATAATCAGCAATTTCAAGAAATTCTTAATGGATATCAGCAAGCACTTGGCGTGCGAACAACATGGAGATCTGAGGGGATTCAAGAACCGGCGCAAATAGCTGAATCTGATGGGATGTTAACTGTATTACAATGTTTTTTTTTTTTTTTTCCCGTTTGATACTGAGCTGTACTTTTTCATAGAAGAAGAGATGTTGTAGTTGTATATATGGTCACATGAATGAATATCCTATTCATACAACATTAATTACGAGATCAATTTGCTAATACCGAGAAAAACTAACAAATAGTTAGATAAATAATTAAATTGACATGCAACTAAAGAAATACAGTAGAACCTCTATAAAGTAATACTCGATAAAGTAATAATCACTATAAGATAATAAATTTCTTCGGTCCCAACTCGGGCTAGTGTAAAAATAAGCATAATGCGATAAGATGATAAGATAATAATATTTTTAAAACTCCTATGTAAAAATATGGTCCCAAATATAAGTTAAAGTAATAATTATATAAAACTATACATTGTATATGCTTAAGAAAATTATTTAACTATGAATTTAAATTTATCTCTAACTTGCTATTATATAAAAAACTCATAATGCAATTTTTCTATACATGTAAAATTGTTAACCATATTCTAAACACAATATTTTCAACTTTTTAGTAGCTATAATTTTTTCTAAACTTTTAATTTTTATCATGTATAAAAATTTATATAAATATTTCAATAAACTAATAATATACTCCCTCTGTTCTCCTATATGTGGCTTTTTAGAGAAATAAATTATTCATAAATACAAATTTTTCTCACAAATCAATGCAAACATCTATTGTATTTTTTTTACTATTAAAATTGATTTTATATTGGTTGAATTATTTTGGAAATAATGATAAAACATATTTTGTTTTGAAAAAATAAAATATTAATTGATTTCTTAATTTATGTGCTTAAGTCTAAAAAAGCCAGTTATTGGAGAACAAAGAAATTATGTTTTATTACGATATATAAAAGATTTGATCATAATTTCAAGTTTATGTATGTCATATTAACAAATAAATTATTTTATATTTTTAATTCATTATCATATGAGAATAATTTTTAAGATTATAATTAAAAAAATATGTTTATAAATTAATAAATATTAAATTAATTCATAAAATAATACCTCTATAAGATAATAATTTTTTTTAATCCCAACATTATTACTTTATAGAGGTTTTACTGTATCACTGGGTTAGTATAACGATTCATATCAATTTACTAATACGATATAGTTGGTTTCCAACTATTAAAGTTGTAACTTGTTTTTTTACATTCTTCAAATCATACATATATATAGTTATTAACTGATACAAAAACTTTGAAATTCAGATGTAAACTCTCACGTTTAATTCTTGAGAAGCGCGCGGGTCTCATGTGTTTATGGAAACCCTCGAGGGTTTCCTTGGGTTACTATATACATGTATGATTTGAAGAAATATTCTAATCGGATAATGATTCAAGAAAATATTCTAATCTACCTCATAGAGATTTTTAAAACTTTTATAAATACCTTTTTAACTTTTTCCTAATAGTCATGGATAATATTTTTTTGGATTAAAACTTGTAACCACATGTAATATTTTATAGGAAAATTCTTTTTTGTATATATAGGATTAAAAAAGTGGACTAAAGGGATCTATTTGTAATTTACAAAGGCAGGTAGAATATAGGGCAAGCAGTCATGATGAAGAAACGCAAGGAGATGGATCATGAGATCGCTCTTGAGATCCCTCTTGATCTACTGATGGAGATTCTCATCAGATTGCCGGCGAAGTCTCTGAGAAGGTTCATGCTCGTTTCAAAGATATGGTCGTCCATGATCCGGAGCCAAGGATTCATCGATTCCTTCTTCTCCATCTCCTCCACACGGCCGCGGTTTTTTGTTGCTTTCACCAACGGTTGTTTCGCAAAGGATAAGGAGAGACGCTTGTTCTACTACTTCTCGTCGTCGTCTTCACAATCAAAGGAAGGACATGAATCTCATTCTTCTTCTCTGGTAACCAATCTCGACATGACAATGCCTACCCTCCACGTTTGTGATTTCTACGGGTCTTGTTCTTCCGTCCATGGCTTTATCGGTTTGTCACTTGTCGTTGGGTTCCTGGTCTGTAACCCTAGCACCAGACAAGTCATTGTCTTACCAACCTTACCAAAACGCCCCGCTCCAGATATGAGAGGCACGTGCTTGTGTTACGATCCTGTCTCTGATCAGTTCAAAGCTTTGTCCCTCATTGCTTCTCGCATACCTAATCATGATCGTGTAGAGCACCTGGTGTTAGCTCTAAAAGGTGATAAAACAAAATATTCATGGAGGCAAATCCAAGGTGGTAATAACAACATCCCGCCTTATTCCCCTGTGACTACGAAAATATGCATCAACGGCAAAGTGTATTATGGTGCTTGGACCCCTAAAGTTGGTATGAATCCAGTGATTGTTTGTTTTGACGTTAGATCCGAGGAGATAACTTTTATCAAAGCACCTAGGGATGTCGTGTTCTGGTATTTCGAATCGATCTTGATGGAATACAAAGGGAAGCTAGCTTCCATTGTAAGAAACCCTTTTGGTCGTTTCCATAGTTTTGATTTGTGGGTGCTAGAGGACGTCCAGAAGCATGAATGGTCAAAGCGAGAATGTGTATTTCCCCTCTCTCTGTGGGATTCTATTTGGGGTTTGAAAATGTCTTTTCCAGGCACCAACAAAGCTGGTGATGAGATCATTTTAGCCCCAAGATACTTGTCACACCAACTTGGAAACAATGGTGATTGTCTGATTGCCATGTCTTATATATGTCTATATCTTATGGTGGAAATTTTACCTTTTTTGTATTTGTTTTTCCTTTGTGAAGGATTGATCTTAGTTTAAAAGAATTATGGAGGAACTTTGGCTTTTTTAGACACCATGTGGACATTTTCAATGACTTAGCCCTCTAACTAAGAAAAACGGATGACGTTAGAGATTTTGTTTTGAGTAATAGTAATTCCTTTTTTTTTTTTTTTTATTGATGAACTCCATCTTTTTGACCACACATTAATTATTTCATATTATAAACTTTCTGTATTAGTATTTTGACTAGAGCGGACGACAAAATGAGTCCAACTACAATCTGACTCCTAAAAAAAAAAATTCTAAAAGTTAACGATTGATCGGTAAGTCTGGTCGGGCTTCCAATTTGCTGGAATAACAGCTTGAGCAACGACTACTTTACGAGATTTGCGAGAAGTAAGTCTAACATTGAACGGACCTCTCAGAGGACTGCCGGAGTTTACCTTCTATACGGCGGACCTCATTTCCTGCATGGCGATAAACCCTCCGACGGCTGGTTGAATCTCAACGGACGCCAAATCTCCATCGCCATTTTCGTATTCCACGATAAATGCAACGTAGTATGGATTTGCTCCGGCATCCATACGGAAAGCTATTTTAGTCCCTCTATATAAATACGGAGCACTAGAAACAAAACAAAAACAATTACAACAGAATTATATAAGGTTTAAGTGGTTTGTGAGAGATAGTGAAATAACATTATAGTTGAATAATAACATTTTATAGCTGAATAAAGTTTTTTTTAATAGAGGTCATAAGACATTAGAAACTAATGTTTCTGTTTTTACTTTTAAGATGCCAGGATTATCTTTCAAAAACATAAAATCGTCAAAACTTGATGTGAGTTTTTTTAAGTAATAAAACATTACGGTATTGAAAAGGTGGTAAATATATATCAAAACCGAGTTTAGTAAAGAACAAGAACCAAAAGCAAAGACAGATTCTTGTTTATGTCCAAATCAAGGTAAACGCCGGTTAGGTGCAGAGGCTGTTTAGGAATGACAGGCTGACCCCTATCAACCATAGATCCACCGGAGTCCATTGGGTGTAAAATAGAACCATAGATCCACCGGAGGTGCAAGGCGTCACTTCCCAGAGAAGAAATCTTTGAATCTGCCACCATTGCTTTTATTGTTTTTAGTTTTTGAATTATGTAAATTATTTATTATAAGACAATTTTTTGGAATTAATAACAAAAAATGTTTTAATTTAGTTTAAAAAAAATACAGAAGCAATATCATATAGGTAGCCACTTTAACAAGTAAAGTAGCAACCAAAATATCTTCACTTCTTTGACCATAATTTTTTCTTTGGTTCAACACATTGATTACATTAAATTATTTTCTAGTCAAAGCACTATCCTTTCCCATTTAATAACTATCTATTTACCTTATACCGTGATCAATTCAGTCCAATATTTATGTTTCCTCTGTTATTAAATCTATTTTCTTATTTAAACTAAGTCAATTGCTTATAATTAAATCTATTTCCTTATTTAAACAGAAGCAATATCATGGAACTGTATGTATAAATTACGTAGTGTTTTCAGTCTTGATAAAACAAAACTGATAAAATGTCTACAGCGATTAGGATGGTTCTGGTTATCAATCTCTTATCTATTTTGTTCTCACCAGTCCTAGTTCGTTCCGATCAAACTATGGTGCCTCTCATATCTTTCAAGGTCAGCTTTTAAAACAAAGAGACTGGTTTTCCATCTACATCTTTATATATTTCATTAAATAATTCAAGGTCATCCTTCTTATATATCTTGCAGCTCAGTGAAAATGTAACGTATGACTGCATCGATATTTATAAGCAACCAGGATTAGATCATATCTTGCTAAGAAACCACACAATCCAGGTTCATTGTTACAAAAATCTGTCTCCTACTTTTTTACTTTTATATATGTGCTAACTATTAACTTTACAATTTATTCCTTTCAACAGATGAAACCATCAGTTTCAAGATCTGAATTAAAGAATCAAACTAGCAACAACAAAACATATAAGAAGAAAATATGGTGTCCATACGAAACTGTTCCAGTATTGAGAAATGCAAATGAATTCATGACAAATACACAATTTGTTATAGACCAGTATTTTCATCCGTTATCAGTTGATAGTCCTGGAACACATGTAAGTGTTTATCTCAGTTCTCCTTATATCTAATAATGTTCTTATTCTAAATAGTAGTGTTTATATATCATAATTAACATAATTTTCTCTTCGTAGATTGCTGGAGTGAGGTCACGTAATGGTCCATTTCATGGTGTAGAAGCTTATAATAGTGGTTATTCACTGGGCATCGGAAAAGAACAAGTCTCATATAGTCATATATATATAGGCAGTGGAGTAAATAAAGAGGTCAATTTTATCTCAAGGGGTTGGATGGTACGTTTTATATTTTTGTTTTTTTCCATTAACATAATCATCTTAGTAGTTTGAAGTAATGTAAAATTTCTGTTTATAGATAAATCCCGGATTTTTTCCAGACGGACATACTTGGGCATATGGATTCTGGAAGGTAGTCATGCGAACATTTTACCTTTTTCCCATAAATTAGAAAGATAATATATATATATATGTTGCAATTACTAAATCAAATAACATAAAAAAAAAAAAAACTAAATCTAATTTTGATAGGGTAAAGATGGAAAAGAATGTTATAATACTGCATGTCCAGGATTTGTTCAAGTATCTCGCGAGGTTCCCTTAGCTGAACCAGTTGACATGCTACCAGAAAAACCTACATGGATGCATAGCTCCATCCATCAAGTAATTTCTTGATTTTCTATATTTGTTTTGTTTATTTGTTATATGCCACTCCCATTAGTATAATGAAGGATTAATGAATCTTGAAATTAATTAGTAATGAAAACCATATTAGGAGATGTATTTGACATTTTCACAATAACTTCTTTTGTTCCATGCACTTTTCCCATCAAGTAATTTGAGTAATTAGCACATATTTATTATTTATGATTTTTTTAATGATTTTTTTTTTTTTTTGTATTTTAATGTATGTATAAAGGATAAACAAACAGGAAATTGGTGGCTTACAAAAATTGTAAGTAAACGTGCTCCCGGCATAAATATCGGTTATTGGCCAAAAGAGTTATTTAACCTTTTAGATAATGGTGCAAGTATGACTGGAGCAGCAGGTGTGGTTCATGCTTCTCCCTCGGTTTCAAGCCCTCCAATGGGTAATGGTAGACTTCCCAATAGGTATCGCCTCGGAGAATCAGCAATATTCGCAAAAGTTGAAGTCTTGGATTCTAACTATAAGAAACAAAGAATGAAATCATATCCTATAGAAATATTGTTAGATAATACAAAATGTTATGGGTTAAGAATTGGCAGTAGTAACGTCGGGTTGTTTTTCAATTATGGTGGTCCGGGAGGGTATTCTTGTGGAATTTGACATTAGCAAATATAATTTGTAAACTTGGAATTTTAAAAATAAAATGCAAACTATTATATATTTAATGTGTTTTTTTCTCAAACTTCACTTTTTTTTTTTTAACAGTACCAATGGTTAATGCTCAACCAAGACTCGCTACAGACAACTTTTATTAAAAATAGTCAAAAATTGAAGAAGGCAATATAGATATGAAAATAGTGAACTAACAGCCGTTTAAGAGCAATATAGATATGAAAATAGTGAACTAACAGCCGTTTAAGAATCGTTAACTGGAGCTGTAAAACGACGTCATTTTTGAAAAATAAGTGAAAACGCCTAATTTGTCCGAAAATCTCTAATTTGTATCTCAAATCCGCAATTCAATATTCATTTTCTCTTTTCCAGTTCTGAATCCAAATCGCCAGTCCTCTTCTCTCTTCTATCTTCTCTAATCAATACAAAAGGCATATTAATTTCGTATTAATTAAAATGACTGCACCAAATACTTCAAGCTGTGAACACCATACATAAGGAACACATTGTGCACTCTGATTTGAAACCCACAAATTTCCTTCTTGTTAGGGCCAAAACGACACTACGAATATTCAACAAGATTCACATGTAAAATCCTCCCATGTTTCTGACACTGGCATTTTGAAATGTTAGAATTCTGACACCTGATTTCAAAGAGCCCTTATTGATAACTCAACATCTTGTTTCTTACCATACACTATTTCATATTATAAGCTTTCTGTAATAGTATTTTGACTAGAGCGTACAACAAAAAGAATCCAACTACAATCTGACTCCAAAAGAAATAAACACTCTAGAAGTTAACGACTGATCGGTAAGTCTCGTCGGGCTTCCAATTCGTTGGAATAACAGCTTGAGCAACGGCTACTTTTCGAGATTCGCGAGATGTAAGTCTAATATTGAAAGGACCTTTCAGAGGACTGCCGGAGTTTATCTTCCATACGGCGGACCTCATTTCCTGCATGGCAATAAACGCTGCTCCGGCCGGTTGAATTTCAACGGAGGCTAAATCTCCGTCGCCGTTTTCGTATTCAACGATAAATGCAATGTAGTAGGGATTTGCTCCGGCATCCATACGGAAAGCTATATTAGTCCCTTTGTATAAACACGGAGCACTAGAAACAGAAAAAAAAAATATATATATATGTTTTAGTGGTTTGTGAGATAGATAGTTAAATAACATAGAGATAATTGGCAAACTGGATAAAGAATACATGTTAAAAGTTGAATTATATATATGTTTTAGTGGTTTGTGAGATAGATAGTTAAATAACATAGAGATAATTGGCAAACTGGATAAAGAATACATGTTAAAAGTTGAATAATAAATATGTTTTAGTGGTTTGTGAGATAGATAGTTAAATAACATAGAGATAATTGGCAAACTGGATAAAGAATACATGTTAAAAGTTGAATTATATATATGTTTTAGTGGTTTGTGAGATAGATAGTTAAATAACATAGAGATAATTGGCAAACTGGATAAAGAATACATGTTAAAAGTTGAATAATAACATTTTTATTGAGTAGAATTTTTACAAAGTAATCATAAACCATAAAAAATAATTTAATAGATTAATGTTTCTGTTTATACTTTTAACATGTCAGAATTATCTTTCAAAAACATAAAATCGTCAAAACTTGATGAATGTTTTCAATAAGAGAACTTTACGAAATATATAGAAAAAATGGTTAAAATATATCAAACCGCGTTTAGTAACAAATAAGAACCAAAAGCGAAACATAAATTCTGGTTTATGTCCAATCCAATTTCAAACCATAAATTAGATTGGACATTAATTGTAAGAGAACTATTCTTAAGTTAGACAGATTCTTGTTTATGTCCAAATCATTTTCAAATTAGGCATTGTAAGAGAAACATCATAAAGTCTTAGGAGAAAACATAATTATACGTACCGTCTGTAACCAACACGAAGAACACCAGCGGCTCGAAGTCGATAGCCTTGGCCAGATTTGGCTAAAGCACCAATGGATTTGCCGCTAAGGTCAAAGTGGACTGGCTCAGACGCGCAAGGACCACCAGGGCACTCGTCGGTTATCGTCACCGTTATTGGTCTCGTTGAACACGCTGGATTTCCGGTGCACAAAATCTAACATATATATACATTTATATTTAGAATGTTTTGAGAAAAAAATCAAAATTATAATGTGTGTAACTGACACTGTATGGCATAATTCAGACTTGGATGCAATTTAGTTTTTTTTCAGACCAATTCTAGTCCGACCACGACCTAGAAGGAGTTTTAATATAAACAAAGAAATTGGTCATTTTTATTGAATATATTTATGCAAATGCATGGATCTTATGTTAAATCAGATATATACATTAATGTCTCATTTTTTGTCGTCCTTAAAATTTCTTCTATTTATTATTAATACGAACCTGATAACATGTTCCACATCCTTTTCCATTGTTGAATAGTGAAGGGCCTCCGGCTGAAATCATCGCGTTAAACGGTGGATTTGCCACTGCCGGACCATATCCGCAAGCTCCTCCTATATTATAAACATCATTTAAATCGAATTATTCGAAGACCAGCATTATAGATGTACTATATGATGTAACAAATTAATTTAATGGTAATATTTACCGGTGCTACCGGCGCCCTCAAGTTCACCGTACCAAGTAACACCAGCGTTGCCCCAGCCGGCATCAATAGTTTCATTTTGGCAATAACAAAACTTTAGTGAGACTGCAAAAACAGCAAAGAGAGCAAAACATATGTGTGATGATGATGATGCCATTGATGATCTACTTTTGTTTGGTTTAAATTACAAAGCTACAAGTGAATTTGATTATATGATGAGGATATTTATAATGAGTTTTTTGGAATAATTCTCACGAATTCGTTCATTGTGTTTTGGTAATCGTATATTGGCAATATATTTAGGTCAATGTAAGAAATTTAAGCTTGGCAAACAAATTACTGATAGTTCATATGAAGACCGTAAAAAGTAACACTACTTATAATTTATAAGAGAAATGCATTAAGATATTAGTGGCAGTTGTTGACTAAACACTTCGAAATAAATGATAGGGCGGGAATCCTATCTAGGGTGTAATTTATATGACATACTTGTCAATTGACTACTCCAAATTTTATAAAACTGAAAATTTGTAAAGTTATTTTTACGTTTGACTATTGAATTTAAAAATTTGGAAATCAAGGATTTAAATCATGAAAATATAAGTTTAACAAAATAAATCATGGCAATATTATCTATGAACAAAAATAGGAGAGCGAGGGAAATTGGAATCAAGTACATCTCGTGCAGTCGTGCTTATGTCATCATATATAGGATTTATTCTACAAGGTTAACCAAAATTACAAAATTTGTACGCTAATGAAATTACTGTTTTCCAACTGATTATCATCGATCCAAATTAGATACATTGCCTAACCACGGGCGTGTTCATTAGAATTTTATTTTATTTCATTTTCGTTAATGTTTCCCCGATAGTAATTACACAAGTGACTGATTATCAATATAACCAATTCGCCATATGGAAATATTAACCAATGAAAAATAAGTGGACGTTGAATACTGAATAGAGGAAAAGCATATATATATATGCCCTATATAATTTATATTTTTGATTTCTTATTCACCCTAGGGGATTATACAAACTAGTTAAAACTTAAGACCCAACAACCTAACCACAAGCAATAAACAACATTACAACGTTAACTACCAACTAGCTTATAACCTTTTTTTTTTTTTTTTATCTTATATTATAGTAGTATACTATTAATTTGTAATCGACCCACTCGTGACGCGACTCGTGCGTAACTTTATTTAATTCAAGCTAGACTTGAAAATTTACATCCGATTTGTACTTGGCACCAGTCTGCCAACCGGCCGGAATAACATCGGGAGCCACAACGGTCTCGCCGGAGTCTAGAGAAGTCACTCGAAGAGACAGTGGGGCTGGCAAAGGTGACGTCACGTCGAGCTTCCACACGGCGCCCCATAACTGGCTCATGGGAAGCCACGTGTCAGAATCTAACGCTTGTTTGAGTTCGACTAGGCCGATTTCACCGTCTCCGTCTTCATACTCAACCAAAGCCGCGAAGTAGTTAGCGTTTGAACCTTCCTCCACTTGAAACGTCACCGTTTTGCCAACATAGTTGCACTCAACTCTACACACACACACACACATCAATGAAAAAGACATATCAAAACCTTAATTAGTTAAACAATGTTGTAGTAATCATTTATTAATGTGACATACATACTTTCTATAAAGAATCTGCAAAACTCCGGCATCGCGAAGTTGGCTATCGTGACCGGAAATCGCCATGGCTCCAAACGATGTACCGCTTAAATCGAAATGGGCCGACTCTGTAACGCATCCTGGACATTCGTCTGTAATCACTACCGTAACAGGATTCTTCGAACATGCCGGTTTCGAAGTGCATTTTATCTGTACATATATCAACCGACGATATATATATACAAACTTTAAGGGGGGGAAAAATATTTTTAATCTCTTCTGCTATATTGTAATTTAGTTGATCGAATATAGAACCTGATAACATGCGCCACATCCTTTTCCCGACTTAAACAACGAAGCACCTCCAGCTGATACCATGGCTGAAAACGGAGACTGTGCCACAGCATTTCCATATCCACAAGCTCCACCTTCATATAGTAGTTAATAATTATATATATATATGTAACCAGTTACGTAGTTTTGTTTATGTAGAGATGTAATGTAATTCATATTTATATACCGTCGCTTCCATAGCCGGTGGGGTTGCCGTACCACGTAGCTCCAGCTAGAGACCAATCGGAACCGCCGGTTGATAAGGCTGAGATATTGAGTTTTTTTGGGCTAAAGCAATGAGTTAAGTTTAATAGAAGAAAAGTTAGACCAAAGAGCAAGTTCGTGATCGTGTAATATCGCTCTACGACTAGTATTGCCATTGTGATATAATATGACTAATTCAATAAGTTTCTTACGTAAAGTCTTGTGCTACTTATAGTCGTAGATCGATCGAATTCCGTGAAAGACTATAATATGCCCAACCGTTTCAAGCCACGTGTCGCCAAAAGTATAAGGACATGTGAAGTCTTTTTTGTCTTACTTCCAAGTGGGTCCTACGTGACGGTTAACGGTTAGGCCCACGGTTTCATGTGGTCGAATGATACATTGTCGTGTTGTGTGATTAATTCTTCATTGCCCCTAAAATTAAGGTGATTTGGAATTATACTGGATCTTCGTAATAAGGTGATTGATGGCGAAACTTGTGCGTTAATGTAGCCGTTAATGGTGGTTTGTGTAGCCGTTGGAAATCCATTTTAACCGTTGAATCTCAATCTTACAGTTGAAAACGATTCAATGGATAAATATATAGAAGACTTATCTATATGTATAACCCAATGTACGTAATATAAGGAGGGGTTTGAGATAATAGTAGGCGGCGTAATTAAAACCTGGCGTAAATCAGGTTCGTTATGACGATTTACTGAAATCGGTCTATTATAGTTTTATCATGAAAAAACGTCATGGTGGTGATGTCAAAAAAAAAAAACGTCATGGTGGATCGAATTCGATCCCATGAATTAGCTTTTGAAATGAACTGCATGATTTAGTTCTGCACAACCAAAAAAAACTAATAAGAAGATTTGATGATGCACACATCAATACCTTTAGGCGTATACGAAAAACTCATTGGACCGGCCCGTATAAATCAACGGACTATTAGGCCCGTGCACTCAGGATAAAACTTTTCGTAGCTGTTATCATAATTATTAAATTATGTATTTTTTCTTGTTAAAGGAATTTTAAAATTATGTTTCACGAAATCAATTGTACGATAAAGAGAAAATTAAAGGTCAAGATACTTTGTTTACAATACAAATCCGTATACCTCTTGGGAGGCAATTATTAGACATCATATCAACACATCCATCCTAATCTTATATTCAGTAATATAGTTCAAAGGATTAGATCGAATAATTGATCATTGCTGTCTTTAATTGGGTAAATGCTCGTGAACGACACTACACTATTCTTTTCTTTGTATAATGTTTTTCAATACAACACCGAGATATATATTATTATGTATGCGTGTTACTGAAAAGAACATTCGGATAGGTATTTTGTTTAATTGAAAAATTGAGTGCCGTTTTGCCATATTTGCTCATACAAAACGTCGGAGATATTCAATGAACCAACATTTATACTCATTTAATTTATTTTATTCAATGGTTGAGGCACATCATTAAAATAAAAGGAAGATAAATTATTGGTAATGCTTGTTTTTTTTTTAATTTTTTTGTTCAAAGGTAATGCTTGTTTATGTCCACCGATTAATCAAATTATTGGACACCAAATCAGCACCCGAATCCTAACCTTATATTTCTTTTCATTATGTATCCAAAATGATTAAGTGGATACAATTCATGTTTAATATCCGCATGATTTGTGTACGAACAATAATAGATTTTCAAGAATTTCAATACTCATACTTAATTACAAAAATATTTTTTTTTAACAATTCCTGGCTGTGATCATGTAATTCGAACTAGCGACCACTTTTCATATTTAGGTAGACAGTAATCATAGCCATTCAAAATAATACTTCTAACTAACACTATTCATGTTATAAAGTCCAATAGAATAATAAACTTCAAAAGGTTAAGCAATTTAAATATATTCTTTTGAGATCATTTCTAGTTATACCTATTGTCCTTCAAAAAAAAATTCAACTTATTATTCTCATGGTATATTACAGTCTAGAAATATAAAGTTACCTTCAAATTTCAATCGCAAGATAACGGGCTCCATCAAACTCGATTCATAATAGTAGATGAAGATTTGGAATTTGTGCAAAATGAATGATCTAAGAAATCCAAAAGACTGCTACAATATTTCGTTTTTGGCGGATTCGAATCTTTGCAAATAGGTATGGTCGGCAACTTATATACAACTAACGAACCGATTACGGCTAAAGAAACAATATCAATGTCTGTTTATTGATTAACAAATGCATTAGGGTAAGGAAGAAATCAGAAAGGTTTCTATGTCCCTAAGTCCTAAGATTACCCATCAATCTAAATAAATCTATTTTCTGAGATTTCACAATCACGGGCATAAATTTAATTAGTTGACAATCCTTTTCTTAATCAATGGATTTTAGTGCCTAACTCTAAACCAAGCGTAATAGTTTAAGAAACTAGTAGATGACAAAAGAATAGATTAACAAAGATTTTGCAAATGCAAACCATTTCCGTAAAATTCAACCGATACACAGAATCTACATTGCTGATACATAGATACATACAGCATCAGTCTCTATATTTTCTCTCTATTTACATTTACATTTCAAAAAAAAAAAAAAAAAAAAANCCCAACCGACAAGGTAATCCGAAAGTCAAAGACCCTCAAAAGCAAAACGACAAAAACAGAGTTGTTCTTGACTACAACAAGATTCGGGAAAATTGATGGTGATGATGGTGTTTAGGATCTTGAACAATTTGTCTGGATTTGATTTCCTCAGCGCAACGTAACGCCTTCTCGATCTGATAACCTCCTCCGATACTTACTTCTCTCTCAAGATGACAGCAGTAACTCTCGAACACACTTACATTCACATGCAACTTAAACCCCATCAAGAACAAGAACTCCAGTTCCAATTTATTCAAATCTTCCGTCTCTAATCCCCCTACTTTCGCAAAGTACGAGTTTCTGTAATTCCTATAATAAAAAAAGAACGAAAATTAGTTTTTAAATAAATAAAAAACAGAGAAACTTTTACTTAAGACGGGTTTAATAAAATTTCAAACTCTAATTAACTTACATGTCTTCCACGTATTTGGAAGCGACCATGATCGTTGTGATGAGGAGGCGATGTACATTAGTGAGACTGATTCTGAAACCTTGATTATTCTGACAGAACCGGTCAATGTATACATAAGCCACCACGTAAACCGATGGACCGGCTTTGGTATACCGGAAAATCCTCTCTAGGTACGACTGAATCGTCATATCAGGAATCTCCCGGCAATCGAAGACACGTGTTTTACCGTAACCACCGTAGCTCCGGCTAATCCTCTCGTTCCGAGCTAAAGTCCGTTCGATCAGAGAGGAGAGAACAGAGATGACGAGTGGTGTGTTTGAGTCTTCTTGGTAAGAGTATGAATATAGGTCTGATCGGAGTTTCCTCGGAGAAATCGCCACAGAATTAGAAGACGCCATAAATCGGAAAACAAAATGTTTTCTTTGTCGTTTAGTTAAGGGTTTTTTGATGAGTGGTTGGAGAAATTTGCAAAATTGAAATTGAATTGAATAGAAGGGAAAGGGTTTTGAGAGGCTTTTTATACACAGTGAGTTAGAGAGAAAGATAGAGAAGAGTAGCTTTCGATTGTAGGGCAACTTCCTCTTCTCTTCTTTAATTTCTTAAAATTAATTTATAATTTTTGAATTTGTTGTTACGACTTACGAGCTACTATAGTATATAGTGTGTGTACTGGATATTTAATAGTATTAAAACGTAGCTCGTGCAACTACGAAAGTTCAGGTTTTTCGTTGAATCGTAACAATATTTCCAGATTTGAATCTCTTTCGTCCAGATAAAGAAATTTAACTTCATTCACTGTGAGGGATAAAACGTTTTTTCTATGTTAAGCAAAATCTCGTTGTCCGTTTTAGTCTTTTAGATAAAAGTGCCTTTCGTTGGAGATGGAGTAAACATGGGTTTTTGTAGTCGTATGGAAGCTGTATAGAAGTTACTAAAATAAGTAATATAAGCAATTGAACACACACACACACACAAAAAAACGATTGTGTAAGTGCAACAGCTAAGCTTTTAGTATTTCCCATATTTTATTCACGTAATATTTAATCAATTGATGTTTCAAATGAACCTACTCCAAAGTACTTCAAACAAAGTATATAATACAAAAATAAAAGGAATCAAAAACTAATTATTTAATTAATCAAAAGGAGAGTACTCCCGCCGACAGTCTGTTGAAGAAGACGGTGGATAGAGAGAGATGTCAACTCAACATCGGTGAAACTCTCTCGTGGAGCCGGAGGGTTTTAGGTGGAGGGGCCCACTCATGTTAATTTATAGTAGTGGTTTTAACGCGTGTACTGTTTGGACACACACGTGTGTCATTCGTCAACGTCGACATCGCGAGCTTCCAAAGACCACAAGGAGACTCACACGTGTGGAGGTAGTGATCGAATACAAAGCACAATGACACAATCACAACATTTTCTTCTAATGATCATATATTTTTTCTTTATTCGTGTTATGTCAATTGGAATCAGTCGTGCATCAATGTTTTCGTTAACATCCGCAGTTTATTGTAAAACCAAATTTAAAAACTAAAATTTTCTAAATATTTGTTGATATCTGTATTATTTGAAACCAAAGTAAGTACGACTTTATAAAAGTTTTCTAAACGTTGGTATTTTTGAAAATACATACTACAGTAAATAGTGGTACTTCTGAAACTCTCCTATTTGTATATGTAGATAACTCTACAGTTTAGATCCATTTCCAAATTTTTATTTAGTTTATATTTATTTTGGACTGAAAAAAAAAAAAGAACGATTTTTTTTTTTTTTTTTTAACAGCGTCATGAATGCAAATCCCAATAACATCAGTGTGTTCCCGCTATCTTGGTAAACGCAATAAATATGTTAACATTCACATCTTTTCATCCTTGCATATCTGTTCGACAACTGCAGCTCAAACTAAAAACATAGTACAAGTTTTTGATCTTTTAGGGTACAAAAGAAAAGAAAATAAACTTGACGATCTATTTATTTCCATGTGGTAAAGAAAAATTGAATTATTAAAATAAATAAAAGTGGAGGGACAAAATAAAGTACAAGTCATAAATTTGGATAGCCGAAACGAAGCTACCGCCACCGCACGAATACGTTCGATAGTAAATGCAAAAAGAAGGGGCCCGTTTTGATTTTCCTTTCACAAAATATCGTCCCTTCAAAAACTATTTACCACATCATCATTGCCTGTTTCAATTATTATTTTCTTCTTATTTATTTCTTTCTCCCCCACCTAATTTATTAGATTTAACATCATATTTTGATATCTACATTGTAGTTTTAAAAACAAGAGTAGAGTGTGAATATCGATCTACGAAATGAACATGAGATACGGCCCACTCAATACTCAAACATAACGAGTATTTAATATGTGTTTTTTCACATAAAGACTTGAATTTCGGTTTGAACTTTAATTTTCTTTTTTGTTATGAAGAAAACTGTTGTCGGTTAGAAATTTAAGGTCAATAGACTCAGTACCTTCCATCTAATACAAATCAGAATAGTTACATAACAAAGATATTACTATAGTACAAAAACGTTCGACTACTTGTAAATTGTAATCTTGTATTGTGGTCAATGTTGACTCGAACAAAAGTAACTAACAAAAAAAAAATGTATACGTTACTTTGATAAAAGAAAAAAGTTGTTTTAATTTTCATTTAGCAACTAGCAACATGAATTGATCTTGATTTGTTTAATTTTATATGTAAAAAGGTAAAACTCAATGAAAAAAAGGTAAAAGTAGTAAAATACATTCGCTAGAAGCTCAATAAAACAAACATGCATTATTGCTTGCTTTCTGATAATGTCTAGATACAACACTGATTGATTGGAACACATTTATGAAAATAAGATTTTGGAGTGAATCAATATGTACGAAGGTAAAAAAGTACTAGTACAGTGGTTGTCGACTCTGTGACCGTACACAAGATGTCAGGCTCCATAACTCATGCCCGATAGATAGATATGTATCATTACACTCTCTGATTCACATATCTGTCTCCATCTCGAGATTCGTGTTTCAGATCTATCAAAAAGATGATTTGCTTTTAATGTATACGTACTTAGGTACGTACGTACGTGCCCACGTACGAATCTTCTTTCATCTTTCATTTATCTTCCTCGGTTTTCTCCATTAGTTACTAACGACGTAACAACTAAACCATATTTTGATTAAAAAAAACCCATTCATATGAGTTTTTAAATAGAAAAAATGTTTTATATAAATACACAAAAAGGAGTCTTTTGGAAAATTCAACAAAAACATCTTCAATCGATAATGGAGTGGGCCTAAATCAGCATTTAGTTGGCAGATATTTTGTTTATCTATTGTCCTTTGATTTGGGGAATAAAAAGTCATAAATAAACATTAATTTGCCTGTAAAATCACACATTTCACTTCAGACTTCTTCTCTTATGACCTACCAATAAAGTAAATGATTACACAATCAACTTTAGACTCATTATCCGTACTTGGTTATTTTCAGCAAACATTTATTTTTCTTCATGCCTTGCGCAAAAATGTGGACTATACAAATACAATTCGAGTAATGCTGTTAGACTTTAATTTGGGCTCATTCTGGCCTTTTATCTGGGCCTTCGTTTTGGGCTTTAACTTAAGTTTAAGTTAAATCAGAACTCTCCCTCTTCGTGTAAGAACACACGCTTGTAAAATGATCTGATGATTTCGCTGAGGTGGCAGTACTTAATTGGCTGATACAATAAAATGTGCGTGGCGAGAATAAACGCCTCTTATAAAAGGCGTAAAAACTCCGGTCAACTCCAAAATTCCGAAAAACATATTCCGTCTCGTATCGTTCTCGTCTACATCAGAATTTCTAAAGCTAAATCAGGTGAGCTTTTCGGTTTTGTTTCACAGCTATGTGATTCAATGAAATCGTGATTGAGGAATCTCTAGATCTGTGATTTGTTAGATTAGCGCGTAGATCTGATTACGAGATCTCGATGTTGAATCCGGTGCTTTTACGGCTTCCGATCTGATACGATTTCTGATTTTGCATGCTTAATGCTGCATTCTAATCTAAGAAATTCATTGTGGGAGTAGAGAGAATTTTGCATATTCATCGTTATATTAGGTTTCGATGTTGAATTCGAGTCGATGTGCTTAGAATTTTGCATTTCTTATCCGAAAGTTGTCTCGTGTGCGTATAGTTTTACAATTTTCAATGTTGAAATCAAATCTCTGGGTTTGAAATGTCGCATTAACACTGAATTTCATCAATGCTCATCTTCACATTGAATCCGCTATATTGAAAACTATAAAAATCACTCTTGATAGTTGATAGTTAAACCTGATTTTCTTTTTTGCGTTAAGTTGATGGAAATTGGAAGTTCGTGTGTTGTCAAATGTGTTAATAGATGAATTAGGTTAATTTAGATGTCTTATGCGGTTTAGATACATGGCAATGCCATGTTGCTTAGATTTCTCCTTCATTTTCCTTTCACTTAAAAACTGATCCTGTTCTTGATAAGATCACTCGTTTGCTTTTTTGAAATCGTAAATGATAAGTGATATCATATGCTTAAGTGTTCCAGGTCTCCTAACTCTCTACACCATTCCTCAGGTAGTAAATCAAAACCAGAACCCAAGAGAAAAATGGTGGGAAGTGGAGCTCCGCAGAGAGGAAGTGCAGCTGCAGCTGCAAGCATGCGTAGGAGGAAGCCGAGCGGCTCCGCTGGAGGAGGAGCATCAGGTGGTGCAACAGGATCCATGCTTCAGTTCTACACCGATGACGCACCCGGTCTCAAGATCTCCCCAAACGTTGTCCTTGTCATGAGCATCGGTTTCATTGCTTTCGTCGCTGTCCTCCACGTCATGGGCAAGCTCTACTTTGTCAAGTGATGAGAGAGAGAGGGAGAGGTTTGACACACAAAAAGGGATAATAGTTGCAAGAACATACATACCTTTAAGTGACTGTTAGTGATCAGTATTAGACAGTGGTGTCAAATCGTGTTTTAATTTTGCGGAGTTAAAAGTTAAAACTATCTTAAAGTTTTCTTGACATTCGTAGTTTCAATATGCCTCATACACATCCAATGGATTAACTTTTTATACATTTCTCATATTGAGAGCACCACCGATATAATAATATTTCAAGTATTCATATCCACATGAGCTAAATTCCAAGAATGCTATAGTTGAGGCTCAAGACGACCAAGAGAGGAGAAATGAATCAAGGAGTAAACTAAGATGTTAACCGTCTTAACCGTACTAAAAGAGTAAATCATGAAAATCTCTATTCTCTGGAGTTAATTTGACAATTAAGGAAGAAAAGGGAACGTTGGAAACTAAATAGAAGTTTAGGGGCTTAAGTTGTCAATAAACAATTTGAAACGGGCCCCGATTTCTATATTCGGGTCATTTTTTCATCCACCGGGTTTTGTTTCCTACGAACTTTGAGCGAAGGAGAGGGGTGGTTGTAGTTTCTGGAGATCTTTTTCTAATGGCAAGCTTGGGAGAATCATCCTCAGAGATGGAAGGTGCGCACCCACCGGAGATTCCAGAATCTTCGCCAGAGCAGCCTGTGACGTCTTCGATTCCAAGCGCTAAGATCGCGACGACGACGGTGGAAAATGCGGCTTCCTGGATCGATGATGCGCTGCGTCAGGCGCTGGTGTACCAGAACACCATCCTGGAGACACTGGATTCTACCATTGACGCCTCCAAGTCTCGATTGTCTCAAATTCGTGACACTTCCTTGGCTCACACGAGCCAAACCATCGTAAGCTTACGACTCCTCTTTTTGAAATTGGAACCCAAGCGAATCCGAAATCCACAGTAATCGATTCTCAATGTCGTTTTAGTGATTTGATTATCCTCTGATCGAAATCGAGTGTTTGCGATATAGGATTCAATTAAAGACATTGCTTCTGAGTATAACGTTTACGAGCAAATGGTGTTTGGGAAGATTAAAGGTCTCTTCTACTTTCCTCGATACCTTCGGGTTTACTTAATCGTTTGTGAATTGTGTGTCTCACATTTCGATTTTGTATGCAGAGGGTGTAAACATTGCTGCATCTCGTCCGCTAATATCAGGCACATTAGCTTTTGGAGTTGGGATTTTTGCTCTAAAAAGTATGTTTTCTGGATATTGAGCTCAATCTCTGAGGATATTATGCTATGCACTATTTTTTAGTGACTGCTGTGTTTGTTTGCAGAGACGAGAAGATTTGTATATTACAATACTTTACGCATGTTTCTAAGCGAAGAGGTCAGTGATGTTTACAGTATTGTTGAACGTATAAACTGGTCTGCCTGTGGTTGTTATATGTTAAAGCTGTTCACTGAGTCTGGACCCTATGTTTTTGATTCAGGCTTTGCTTTCTAGAGCTGATCTTAAAGTGAAAGAGTTGAGACAATCAATGGACCGTCTCAAAGCCGAAAGTGACAAGTTAGAGGTAAGCCTTTTCTCTTATTTCAAGAGTTTGTTCCTTTTCAATATGAGGTCGGCGTTTGTGGAGAAGACTTCCAGTGTATGCACTTAGTTAGGTCTATCCTCGTTTGTCTGTGTGGTTCAACATCCCTTTGTTATGGAAGTAGAATGTCAGGTGTTTAGAATGAAAATGAAAAGGGCTCTGGTTTCAAACAGAGAACTCTCTGTGTAGCCTTTATTGAGTGGATATAGATGAGGATGGTGCTGCTCTAGAATCTAGATTCGTATGGCTGAATAGTTTTACTTTTACAGTAATTTAAATGGTTATGCTTCTTGACCAGCTCTTCTTTTTGCCGATGTACATAAGTTGATTTCTCTTGAAATATAGCCGTCAATTATTAGTCAGTGGTCTTCAGTAATAACAATTATGTAGGATTATGGTTTTGAATTTGTAACGAGTTCGATTGTTTCAGAGAGTTGCAACTGTGGCAGAAGAGGAGTTGATTAGAGGAAGGATGAAACTCAGGTTTATGATCCAGACAAAATGCAAGATCAATATATCAGATATGTATCAACGTGAATTGTTTTTAACTCTCTCTATCTTCTTACACAGACAAGCTGGCATACAGATCCAAGGTGCGATCCGCTCAGCTTATAAGATTGAAAAGCAAGCAGCAGGTATGATAAAATCCATAGTTTGTGAAACCAAATAATATTTGTAGAACAGAAGAAGAGCACTCTCCCCGTAACCACTGCTTATGATAACACCACAATCATTTCGTATGTACAGGTTTGAAAGATGTACTAAAAGAATTGCCCACGAGAGAAGCTTCTCGATTCCGCTCTCTAGTAAGTATTACTCGTCTCTTTGCTCTTCTGTGATAGAGTATAGGATTAGGAGCTGATCAGTTTTAGAATACTTAGAGTGAAATTTGGTAGCCATTTGTACATACTTTTGGCATAATGGAGATATCTCACTTGTTAAACCTCAGATATCGAACCGTGCTTCTGAAACGAAGCAAGAGAGAAACGCTCTGACGAAGGAAGTCAACAAGATCAGCAACTATGGTATCTCCGTATGAGGAAAACCAAAACCCCATTTTCTAGTTACGAATTTGATTACTCTGAGGGGGAAGGGAAAATTACACAGACAATAATAATGTCGAAAACATGGTTAAAACTTTTCCTTCTTATCATGCATCTTTTTTCGGCTTTGGTGTCAAATGCCAAAGATGTAATCTCTTGTTATCTTGTGTTTTCAAATGGCTTTGACAGTAGTTAGCAATACAAATTTATGATGATGATGTTGTCTTTTAATCCAGTTGAAAAGATGGAAAATCAACACAGCAAAAATAGTATTAGGCCTAAAGTTTTTTTATTTTGTTTGGGATTAATCGGTTAGGTTTCATGTACCGATTGTAAACAAAGTTCAATTCGAATTATTACGAATCGAACCGAAAATCGTCGTTGAGTAAACCGGTAAATTGAGTCCATTATCTTCCTCGGCTTCTGGTTCGTATGTAATAACTTTTGGTCGAAACGTAAAGTGGCAAAAAGGGAGCAAGTGGATAATATATACAACTCTAAAGTCTGAACTGAACACTGACGCCGTTTAGTGTAAGCAGAAATTAATGTACTCATTTCTTATTCATCTTCAATAAATGATTAAATCATTTTGAAATTTGAAGAGGCAAAAAAAAAAAGATTTAAGCATGAAATCATAATAACGTAGGAGAAAAGGCAAACCAAGGTTTAATTTTTTTTATATATAATAATTAACAAATTAATGGGGTTCAATTGAGAAGAGTTCGATTTTTAATAATAACACTTATTTTAGGCTCCCGTCGTCGTCGGTCACGTGATCAACACCGCTAGGAACGCGACACGTCATCATCACGTTACCCTCCTCCCAAACCCCAACCCCGAAGAAGAACAAAAAAAAAAAAAAAAAAAANCTCAAAAAAAAAAAGTGACGACGGACTAAAACTGCGAATGGTGGTGGTGATGGTGGTGAAGTTGGACTTGTTGCGGTTGTCTCATAACCTCTTTCTGGCGTCGAAGCTCCATCACTTTCCGGTGAGAATTCGAGTGCTGAGTCAAAACAAAAGTCGGACTCGACGCCGGTCTGTATTCCGGTACGAGTCTACCGGATTTAAACCGGACTCCGCACGCGTTACAGAGCGTCTTTGGTCCGAGTGGTCCCGTCCTCCATTGCGGCGTCTTCTCCGATGCACAGTGAGTGCATCTCCTCAACCCTCCTTCCGCACTTTCCGCCGGAGATTGATGATGATATCTTCCTCCTCCTCCTCCTCCGCCGGATTGTTCTTTCTTCGGCTTAAGTTTCCCGGCGACGTGAATGTGCTGGTCGGATTCCGGCATCGGTGCCCATGTTCCGGCGAAAGCAGCTGGAGCTCTCGATCGTTTGCTTCTTGGCTTCCCGGGAAATGACGAGGGTTCAGTTTTGACGGAAGTCATAGTTCCTCCCAATGGATTCGCCGGAAAATCAGCAAAGGAGTCGTCGACGAATTGCGAAAGCCATTCCAAGTGAGCAGCGTCCTCACTCTGCTGATAAAATCAAAATCAATTAAAAAAAAAAAAAAAAAAAAAAAAAAAAAAANAAAAAAAAAATCTCCAAAAATGGAAGCTAAAGTTCAAAATTGGATTGGAGAAGGAGAGAGCATACGGGAACGCAAATGTCGTGGAGGAAGGAATGATCGGCGGAGGAAGGGAGATGGTGGTGGTGGTGGTGGTAGCTAGGGTTTTGAGGAGGGAAAGAGGAGGAGGAAGTAGCGGCGGTGGAAGTGGAAGAAGAGGCGGAGAAGATGTCTTCGTTGGAGAAATCGAGAAGGTCATCGATTCGAAGTAAGTCTGAGCCATAGACGTCCATTGCTAAGAGCTATGATTGATGGACTCTTTACTTGCAGACTCTGACTCTCTGTCTCTGTCTCTTTCTCACTCTCTACGCTCTGTGACTGGTTAGAGTCTTTAATAGTGGGGATAATGAGAGAGAGAGAGAGAGAGAGGAAGAGGGCAAGAGAACGTGCAGAGAGAGTGACCATGCACCGTGAGTGAACCGACTCGACTTATTCACTTCTCATTCTTTTTTATTATTTATCTTTCATCATCATCCACCCTTTTTTATTCCTCTAAAGAAAATTATTCAAAAATGGAGTAGAAACTGTTAGCTGTTGAAATGCTCAAAATTGTATTAGTTACATGGATACCACAGAATATTAGCTAAACAAGGTTAGATGTATACAATCGGCATCACAAAACTAAGTATATGAATTGGTAGAGTTCAATATATACAACATTTAACTGAAATTTTTTAGATCGAAATCTAAACTAGTTACAAAGCTTGGGGATATTCTTGATACTTAATGCGTTTTACGATGGCCAAACTAGGATAATCGCAGTGAGAAACTCAAAGCTTATCATGCCATACGATGAACTTTTCAATTGTAAGACCAGCATGACTTGGTTTCGAAAATATAATTTTGTTTGTTTTCACCTTTTTCTCTCGTGATTTCATTAAAATAAATTTTGACTAGGACAACATACATTATAAATAGTATGGTTTTCGGTAACAGTTTTGGTGTTGTTACGTACGTTTTGGAGATTAGAGGACAGATCATTCAAGTTGTGGATTTGAAGTCATCTATGGCCAAATCAGGTTCGAGATACATATGATGATGAATTTATACTATAAACTTATAGTTTTGAGTATGATTATATAGAATTAACCTAACCTTAACCTGAGTTTATAACTTCTTATATATTTTGTTCTTTTCTTTATAATTACAAAAACATGTTTCCGGTCATCATATATATATACGTCTCTTTCATTGCTTATGTACTACATATTATGCACGTACTATTCAGTGGGTCTATCTGTGTTCTTTTTCTTTCAAACAATCATATTTTGGCTACGTTTAATTTTTTTTGAAGATGCTGTTAATATGTACCGAACCTAGCTAGATTTGACAATTTGCCTGCTCATCATGTGCAATAAAATTATGCTCCATTGTCCAACTAACTAAGCCGTATACTCAGGCATCGATACATATACTTAAATTATGGGTTTTTATCAGCTGAAAAATAAAATTCAAGTAATTTCATCTACAGAATATATGCTGCAGACGAATAATGTAAGAAGGCCAATTAATCTGAATTCTTCTATTTTACGAGTAAAGAGTTGTTCGGCGGATAAATTATTGATTAACTTCATCTTACCCTGTCTCCTTTTTTTTTTTTCTCTTTCAAATATATAGGCATAATAACACATGCTTTATGGTATGTACCGACAATTAATTCTTGTTCTTGACCTATCCACATACTGGAAGTTCTAAAGATAAATTATTTTCATCTTTAACGAAAAATAAATAAACGAATGAGTAAAGGAAAAGATGAATTAGCCACGTGGCTGCATGTGGGGGCCATAAAAATAACAAAAGAAGAAGAATAAGATGATGAAATGAAAAAACAAAAACACAAGAGTGTTTCGAATAATTAATCATGAATATTTGTGGAAAGAACCTCATAAGTTATAATGTAATCTTTAGATTTGATATTGAACATGCTGTGTAGTACTTCCGAGTTGCGATTGCCCTACCAAACGGGAAACTAATTGCACGGAAAAAGTAATATTTTCCCTCTTTTTAAGAATCTACACAAAACGAAATGAAAAATATGGGTTTAGTTAAAGAGAATGAGAAAGAAACGGGCCGTGTCGTGTGACGCTTGCTAGGGTTTATCACATATATATATATATATATATATATA
>OVBJ01000095.1:0-99190 GCA_900406535.1 Noccaea bulbosa
GCAAATGAAGCAGAGATCGCCAATTCCATGAGTCCTTTCCTTTCTCTTCAATACAATATGTTAGCTTAAACATGTTAATGTGAGCTGAATAACAAGAGATAATAGCTCAAGAAATGAGAATAATAGATAAGAAACATATAATGTTTAATTGTTTACTAAATCACTGAGGAAAAATAAGTTAAAACCTATATACACACAAATTACATAACGACGCACAAACCTTTTCAAAATCAAATACTACTCAGTCACATTTATTCATTAGAAAAAAAAATTCTAATTTATTGATCATTTGCTTAAATTTCTTAACAGGTTAATAGAACACTAACCAACCTAGGGATCAAACTTGGTGTGAAAAGCATGAAACCCATTTTAATGTCATGGAACGAATACGATAAACTGGAAGAGCAAATGGTATTGTCCTCACGCTCATGTTGTCGACAGATACGTCAGAAAAACAATTGCTGAGCGAATGCAGCTGCTAAACAAAGAATAGTAATTCATGTAGCTGTAGCGGCTGCTCTAGACCATGCTCGATCGAAGACTATTGCGGAAGCGACGTAGAGATGGAGGCGTGTTCATTGTTCAAAGCTACGGAGATGGCTAGACACGATGGAGCCAACCAGCGAAATTGAGATTGGAGATCGTACAGTTTTTTTTTTTTTTTTTTTATAAGTCTCGGAATGTTTTCGCATAGGAAAGCCTTACCAGTTACCTCTTCCCCATTTCATCAACCACAGTACCACACATCGACATTAAACTTAACCCATTTCATTTTCATTTTCTCCACATACAAACTTTCTCGAACCCTATCTGGTGTAATTCAGTTGACATCTATGTTGATAAACTATATTAAGATATTAGCAAATGGATCAATGTGTTTTTTTTTTACTAAATATACCGGAGTACACATGAAAGTGTGCAAAATTGGTTATTAAGAAAAACATTATACGAAGAAGAGACTTGCATAACCGGTCCAAATTAAAAAATACACCTACTATCAACTGTTTATCTGTAGTGTGAAATGTTTTTTTAATTTTCCGACGTAAATTACAGTCTACAACTCACAAGTCAATGCTTCTAGACTAATCCTCAGAAGTCAACATTCAATTTTACAACAATTCTAGCTTGCAGAAAATTTTAGCCTTATGTGCAAATTTTATATTCCATGCTGTATTTAAAAAAAAAAATTAATTAGAAACGTACAGCTTATATACATTTTTAATTATTTTTTTATAAAAGCTCAAATTCGAATGGACCACTTCCTGTAATTATAATGTCGAACAATTTGTTTTTCTCTTACGTCGATCTCACGGAAGGAGACAATAAAGAGGGATTTGCGTCTCTTTAACAAAATTCCATATGCTCTAATAAATTTACTAGTTTAGCTTTATAAATCATCATTAATCCACAAGTCGTGAGTCTACTCGTGACAACAAATATATATAGACTATCTACAGTTTTCAATTTTTGTGGACTAATATTATACAACGTACGGAATGGAGAAGTGGTGGGCCTACGACAGCGGAAAGTGGAACATTGGACCCACGCACGCCTCATGGGTCTTCTTATGAAGTCAGGCACGCCCCCAAAGTCAAGAACATTAATCACAAGTAATTATGCGTATTCATACACTGTATATCTATATTACTTTATAAATGATTGTGTACTATGTGTTGTGTGTGTTCTCTACTTCTCTAATGAGCGAATTAGACCAATATGGCAATATCTCTCCTTTTTTTTTTTTTTTTTTTTTTTTTTTTTTTAAAAAATTTTNTCCTTTTTTGGTTGGATATTATTGTTGTTTCGCAGTTTCATATTTGTAGAGAGCCTGTGCGAATTAAGGGGAAAAGAATTCTACGGAAGCATTAGTTGCATACTGCCACGTTGATACTATTGGTAGGTTGGTTGGTGAACTACGACAAATTAATCATTAACTTTCTTTTGCCCATAACCTCTTTCAAATTCAAATTACGTATCCAAGGGTTCAAAATTGGACGAAAATAAAGGTGGAATTAAAATGCCTTTACATAGGATATATATATAAAGAAAAGAGACTGGACTAGCGAAAAAAGCAAAAGCGTGAAAAATACTTCAAAGATAATACTTCAACGGTCCCATTATAAGCCTTATGTTTTTGATGCCGACTAGTTAAAAATGAGTGGTAAAATATAACATTTATAATTTACGGATGGACTATTCCATGAAATTGTGAGTCGTAATTTATTCCAAATTTCGAAGAAAAAATGTTAATCAGAAATATGCTAAAAGAATATAATATGAGCATAATCTATAAAAAAAAAAGTAGAAAGTATCAGTTTTGTTTTTTTGTTTTTTTAACAACCACTGATTTTTCAGATTCTGTTTTGAAAGATGACAAAAGTTTTTGACTATGACTTCACCGTAAATCATACGACTCGATGAATACAGCCGTGCCTACTAAAAGAAAAAAGAAACCTTGCTCCTTGGCTTAGGGCATAATTATTTGATATAAAACTGAAAGGGCATACTTGCATATAGTTTTGTGGTTTATTAGTTTAAAATTGTTTTTGTTTTTGATAAGACGGTATTTCTAGCTTATTTTCCCCACTGATATATCAAAGCTAATCAATATTGATATATATATATATATATATATATATATGAATTCATATTATGTATTTATCCTCATTTTTTTTACATAGTTTCAATTTTTCTTAATTTTGTTTTTTTTTATCTATTATTCTTATTGACAATTTTTGAAGTACATGATAATTTAATATAAGATACAGTATTCTTATGATAATTTTTTTGTAACATCTTGTATAGTAATCTGTGTTCAAAATCTCGCTGGGCGCTACTCGGGCGCTTGGCCCGGGAGTAGCGATTTTTGAAAAATCGAAAATAAATTGGAGAGTAATCGGGGCGTAATTGTGTGGTTATATATATTAAATGTGTGTAGTGTACAATGTATACATAGTAGTCTAGTGGTATGTAGCGTTTTTACACCCATTCTAACCTGAGATCAAATCCGCTGGTATACAATTGTATTGTCTCATCTTTTAATTTGTTATATTGACGAGGGAAATTACATATTTACCCATGTCTCCTTCCTCAAGTTTGTGATACTCGAACCCTAATTCTGCCGCCACTCATTTTTTTCCACCATTATTGTCGATTTTGCTGTTTTTTTTACTGATTTTGACAAAGTTGTGATAGATCTATAAACCAAACATCGTAGATTAGACTAAAAATCGATTAAAAAGAGGAAGTGCCGTCGTTTATGTACAGTTCACCGCCTAATCGGACCGATTAAAGGTAATCGCGACGGCAAGCTTCCATGAACGAGTTCTCGGGCGCTTAATCGCTAACTCGGGCGAGTTTTAGAACGCAATTAGTAATCATATTGTAACTAGACAATTTATTTTGTAATTTTTTTCTTAAATTTCTATTATATATATATATATATATTTTTNTTTTTTTTTTTTTTGTAACAACTATTATAAAAGATTAAATAACTTTTGTTAGCCTATAGCATTAAAATGTCTAGACACTGCTAATAAAATTTCCCACTTTTTAAATTAAAATATAGAAAAAATATAAAAGCTGTCTCCCACTCGGTCGGAAGTAAATATGTTCTTTAACTTAAGTCAAATACACAAAATTAAACGAATCCAGAAATTAAATAATATAAAACCATTTCCGCTACAAAAAAAAATCTAAAAGTCGAGTATATAAATAACATCACACACACACACTTTTATATGATTAAACCATTCACAGTAACTAAAACCACAAGAAACACATGGCTAAGCTTATATTCTTCCTCGCCGTCCAAATCCTCCTCCTCGCCGTCGTTTCCTCCACCGGGGACGACGGGGAAAACTTCGCCAGAACCATTGATCGGAAACTCCTCGGTCTCCACAAGAAAGAGAAACTAACCCATTTCAAAGTCTATTGGCACGACAAGATAAGCGGTCCAAACCCAACCTCCATTCTGATTCAGCCACCGCTTTCAAACTCTTCCTTCTTCGGAGCAATCGCCATGATCGACAACGCTTTGACGGCTAAAGTTCCCATGAACTCCACAGTGTTGGGCCAGGCACAAGGATTTTACGCGGGAGCGGCCCAAAAGGAGTTGGGTTTTCTGATGGCGATGAACTTTGCCTTTAAGACGGGGAAATATAACGGTAGCACGATCACGATTCTTGGTCGGAACACGGCGATGTCGGAGGTTCGAGAAATGCCGATCGTCGGAGGAAGTGGGCTGTTCCGATTTGCTAGAGGCTATGTTGAGGCTCGGACAGAGTGGTTTAATCCCACGAACGGTGATGCTTGTGTTGAGTATAGCTGTTATGTCTTGCATTACTGATGTTAAAGATGTTGTTGTCTTATCTATATATATTTAATTTCACTATTTTAATAATAAATCATATTCTTAATATATTATCTTCCTTTTGCGTTTGGCTAAACGGTGTGTGGTGTGGATTTATGGTAGTGGTTTTCTCGTTTATTTACATTGGTAATTTGTTTTCTTACGAGTTTTGATAATACATATCACTATATCAGTATCACTTTAGCTACATATGTACGTTGTTTATGGTTTTGGACCGACAACCCTGACGTGGTCGTGGTCGATACAAGAATTGTAAGGACACACATAATGACTTGACAACTAAGCGAGATGTGTTAATTTGTGAACATGAATTATCTGGCTAAACATTGGCTATTGAAGTTAAACCGAAGACTAGCCAGAGCTGATTTGGTGATTAGTTAGATTTCAGTTAAATAGTTTGTTGGTGAGAGATAATTAAGTGAAGGCTTATAAAATCCGTTTGGTAACATTATAATGGTATTTTTAATAACGAATTTTTATTACAAAACAAAGTGATTCATAATACTTAAAATTCTGTAATATACTACCATTATTTTATATGTTATACTCGGAGTCATTACCTTTATAATTTACAGATGGGCTAGTCCATGAAACTGTGAGTCGTAGATTATTTCAAGTCTAGAAAAAGTTAATAAGAAAATATGCTAAAACAATAGAGAGATGGGCATGATCTTTCTTTTTTTTTGGAGAAAAGGGTAGCAAAAGTTTTAACCCGGACAAATGAGTTAATTGCTCACTAACTGATTATCCAGATTCTGTAGTGACAAGAGTTGTTGAGTATGAATGACTTCACCGTAAATCATACGACGCGAAGACGCGATGATGATAGCTAATATTTCGCACGCGGCACACATGAAAACACATAATAACCCACCCCCCACTTTTTTAACTAAAATATAAAGGGGTTCCATTCGTTAGTCAATGTTCTTTAACTAATCCACAAAATTAAACGAATCCATAAATTAAATCATATAAAATTAATTCATCTAGAAAGACGTCTAAAACTCGACATATATATATATATATACACACACACACCTTCTTGTTCTATACTCCATTTATATTAACAAACCATTCATAGTAACCAAAGGTCTAAAACCACTTCAAACACATGGCTAAGCTCATTTTCTTCCTCGCCGTCCAAATCCTCCTCCTCGCCGCCGTTTCCTCCACCGGAGACGACGGGAAAAACTTCGCCAGAACCATAGATCGGAAACTCCTCGGTCTCCACAAGAAAGAGAAACTAACCCATTTCAAAGTCTATTGGCACGACATCTTAAGCGGTCCAAACCCAACCTCCATCATGATCCAGCCACCAGTTGCAAACTCTTCCTTCTTCGGAGCAATCTCCATGATTGACAACGCTTTGACGGCGAAAGTTCCGATGAATTCCACGATGTTGGGCCAGGCGCAAGGATTTTACGCCGGAGCGGCCCAAAAGGAGTTGGGTTTTCTGATGGCGATGAACTTTGCTTTTAAGACAGGGAAATATAACGGTAGCACGATCACGATTCTTGGTCGGAACACGGCTTTGTCGGAGGTTCGAGAAATGCCGATCGTCGGAGGAAGTGGTCTGTTCCGATTCGCTAGAGGCTACGTTGAGGCTCGGACAAAGTGGATCAATCTCAAGAACGGTGATGCTACTGTTGAGTATAGTTGTTATGTCCTGCATTATTGATGTCAAAGATGATTTTGTCGTGTTTAGTTTCTTTACTTAATTATAAATTAGATTTTTAATATATTATCTTCCTTGTTTTTCTTTTTTTTTTTCCTTTTGCGTTTGGCTTTTGCTGTGTGGTGGATTTGTGGTAGTAGCAAGTTTTGTCGTTTACAGAATTCAATATTATTGGTAATTGTTTTCTTACGATTTTGATAATATATTTCACTTTAGATGCATATGTTGTTTATGGTTTTGGACCGACATCCTGACGTGGTCGGCACAAGAATTGTAACGACACACATTATGACTTTGACAACTAGAGCGAGATGCATTGATTTGCGAACATGAATCATCTGGTTAAACATGCACTGTTTATTGAAGTTAAAAGAAGACTAGCCGGAGCTGAAGGCTTATAAAATCCGTTTTCATGCATGTTTGTGATCTTTGTGAGCTCTAATCTTGATCGTGTAACTCCAAAATTGTGGAGCTCTCGATTTTTTATAACATTGAGCGAATGGATTTTTCATTTTTCTAAACTCGTAAAATCTTGTGTTATTTCGTTTCTTGTTTTTTGCTAATTGGAAAGAGTTATAAGTCAGTGACGTGACTTCGCCTTGCAATAAACATGTGTCTTATCATCCATGCTTTATTTATTAACATAAAGCAAATTTTATTATTGATGTCAAGGAAAAGAAAAAGAAAAAGAAAAAGAAGAAGAAGAAAAAAGAATCATTACACTACAAGAAACAAGGTAAATAACGTCAGTTTATTAATGACACTTTCAAAACCGACGTTAGAATCTTATAAAGGAAGGAAATTAACATCACTTAATTAACCGTCGTAAAAGATATGATGCTAAAACAAATGGCTAAAACAAAATAGATACTTTTGGGTTTGGATTTGGGTTTAACATTGCAAACTTAAACAAAAGCCCATTTTTAAAGTGATATTTTTATCTAGTATTTTTTTTTTTTCCCTTCTCACTTTCCTAATTCAATTTCTCTGTAAAATCACTATTTGCGATTTCTTCGTCTTCATCCTCAATCTGAAGAAATTGAGAAATTGACTTCACTGATTCATCAACTTACACAGATTTCTTCTTATCCTCTTCATTCCGAGTCAAATTCAAAGGTACAAGAAGAGATCCACCATTGATTTACAAAGATCCATAAGCTTTGTTCTTCTCCGACATCGAAGGTTTGTAAACAATTTGGGGCTATTTGCTCTGTTTTTGATTCAGCATCGAAAGTTTATAGTAATTTTGATTCTAAATTCAACTTAAAGATACCACATACACTTGGAAAAAAGAGTATGGCAAGAAGATCTGATGAGATGGTAAGTTTAATTAGTAGATGAAGATTTAGTTAGCAATTTGCAATGTGGTTTTGTTAGTAGAGAGTGGCGTTGAACCAAGTCGAGGAGAAATGTTTATTGCATCACGCACGAGATCAGATGGAAGTATGATTTGCGAGGAAGCAAGATTATGTGCGGTTAGTTTACTATTGGCTTTGCTCTGTCCGGCGCCATCCAAATACTTCTCAAGTTTGGACTCTACAACGTCATATAATGTGGAGATAGTTGAGATTAAGTCAACAATAAAGAATCTCGCAGATAAAGTTGATATTATTGCTAGTGCTCTTCATAAAGCTTTGACATGCAACCAATTCTGGATTCTAATGATTATGGATAGTTTTAGGCTGTTGTTAGTCTTGATGGTTAGTCTTGGCTTGATGGTTAACTAGTCTTGAACTCGCTGCTTGATGCGTAAATTGTTAGTGTTGGCTTGATTAGTCATTTAAAATAATTAGTCTTGGCTTGATGCTGTCGTTTACTTTTCTACAGGTGAATGAAACAAGTGGAACAGATGAAAACATAATCCGTAACATTCTTAAACAAGCAACAAATAAGGTAATATACAACGCTTTGAATTTTATTCACAATACTTGAGAGGCTTATTTATAATGAAAATCTGTTTGCATCTAAAAACAGAGGAAACACCAAGATTTATCTCCCGTCGTTCAGACCACACCAAGAGCTAAGGTATAATTTTTCTTTCCTAGTGATATTATCAAAAGTGTTAAGTTTGTAAATTGATTGTATAGGCATCTGATTTCAGGTCAGGTGAAACAGCAGTTTGAAATCTTTGGAAAGGAGTATACAAAGAGAAATTATGAAAAACAGTATATAAAATAGTGACATTTGTATTTTTCATATAATGATTTGAGTGATATTTGTATTGGAAAATTTTATATGGTCAATTGAATTTTATATGGATTATTGAATTGAATTTTCGGTTCTTATCAGATATGTGTCGGTTTGGTTATTGTAAACCGATGAAAATTTTAATTTGGGATCACTTTCAAAACCGATGCTATATTAAACTAAACCGACGTAAAATTTTGTTTGGGATCACTTGAAAACCGACGCCAAATTGAAGTAAACCGACATGAATTTTTCTTCTGAACCGACGCCAACTTAAATTAAACCGACGTAAAATTTGTGACGTTAAAGAATGCATCGTTTTTTAGACCGACGTTAAAAATCTTAACGTCGCACGATGTAACGACGGTTTTAAAGCCGAGGTCAACTTTCTCACGTCAGTTTACAACCGACGTTAAACACAGTAAAACCGTCGCCAAATACCGCTTCTCTTGTAGTGTTATAACACGCTCCTCTTTAATACAAAAAATTAAAAAACAAGAGGTAAAGCTTGTTTTATTTTATGTAACTAGAAAATAAACCCGCGCAATACCAAAATAATAACAGTTTCTAAATCATAATTAATTTTTAATATTTTTACTTAATTTAATATTTTATTTATTAGAGACTAAATAAGTAAATTTAAAATTCACTTGTAACAGTTTGATCTCTAGCTATTGTATATTTAAACAGTGGAACAAAAATACATACATACACTTCATACTATCCGTAACAAATTTGTAAAAATATTTTATGAAAATTTTGTTATTATTGTTCTTATTTCAAATTTTCAGTCTCCTAACACTCTTTTTCTTCACTTTGTAGCTTAAATTATTTGATTTATATTAAATGTTTAACGTAATTACAATTTAATGTTAAAATTGCTGATGTGGACACTTTAGATGGAGAGAAAACTCTATAATCTTATTATATAAAGCTGGATGCGTGCGACGTGGTTGCGACACATAAGATTTTTATAATTCATAAGATCGCGACATGTGTCAATTTTAATTTTAACGTATTGAGATTTTATTTGCAAATACTTAATTTTTTACCAAGTATTTGCAAGTGCAAGTACTTGTACGGGGCGGGGCGGGTCACGGGTCGGTTTTAAGAAAAATCGAGAAGGGCAAGACGGATCGCAAATATAGCAAATATTGCAAGTACCTGCCCTGCGCCCACCTATTAATATTCTGCTCTTCCTCATCCTTTTAAATCTTTTCATTTTTGGAAAAATAACTATAATATCCTATTTAGCTATGTAATTACTGTAACCAATTTTATCTCAAATATATTTCAACCTTTTTTTTTGAACAACTTCTCAATTGAATTGAAAATAGAGTCTTATATAAAGAAAGCTAGACTAGGGGAGAGATCAGGCGCAGCGTTCTTTGCGAGAACATCAACCTCTAAATTTTCAGATCTAGGGATAAAGGATAAACTGAAAAGAAATTGAGGTAAACAACGAGGATGCAAGAGTTTTGATATCTAACACAAGACCATAAATCTTAATTTGCTCTTGTGATGTTATGGCTGAAAATGAGATCTTGAGCGTCTGATTTGATACGCATCTTGTGGTATCCTTCTCAAATGCTTGGATTAGCGCGAATCTGATAACTATTGCTTCCGTCATGATTGGGGAGAGTTTGCGAATGGTTTAGACTTTAGACCATTGTCCCATTTCACTCATATTTCTCCTTACTGAAAAATAAAATTACCAAATATATTTGAAAGGCTAACGTAAAAATGTCCACATAAAAAATTATCGGAATTATGATTATGGTACTGGCACCATAACTTATGTTTGTTGGTGTATGTCCCATGCATTATTAATTCTTGGTGTAGGTAGAAAGGTACATTATCTGATGTGTAGCTCTCGTTAGCAATCATTTTTGATATAAATAACATGACATACCTTCTTGCTCTACACACCATTCATAGTAACCAAAACCACAACAAACACATGGCTAAGCTCATGTTCTTTCTCGCCGTTCAAATCTTCCTCCTCGCTGCCGTTTCCTCCACCGGAAACGACGGGGAAAACTTTGTTAGAACCATAGATCGGAAACTCCTCGGTCTCCGCAAGAAAGAGAAACTAACCCATTTCAAAGTCTATTGGCACGACATCTTAAGCGGTCCAAACCCAACCTCCATCATGATCCAGCCACCGGTTATAACAAACTCTACCCATTTCCAAAAAAACTCTACCCTCTTCGGAGCAATCTCCATGATGGACAACACCTTGACGGCGAAAGTTCCGATGAACTCCACTTTGTTGGGCCAGGCCCAAGGCTTTTACGCAGGAGCAGCCCAAAAAGAGTTGGGGTTTTTTATGGCGATGAATTTTGCTTTTAAGACGGGAAAATATAACGGTAGCACGATCACGATTCTTGGTCGGAACATGGCGTTGTCGGAGGTTCGAGAAATGCCGATCGTCGGAGGAAGTGGACTATTCCGATTTGCTAGAGGCTATGTCGAAGCTCGGACAAAGCGAATTGATCTCAAGAACGGTGATGCTACTGTTGAGTATAGCTGTTATGTCTTGCATTATTGATGTTTTTGTCGTATTTTATTTCACTACTTGATAATAAGGATAATCTCAATTGCTTTGTATTTTTCAGAGTTTTGACTTGCCCACATGAACAAGAAAATTTCCAAATACAGTATTCACATTGTATGAGTCATGATGGTCGATGATCTATGACTAATAAGGTCAGAAATTGCATGAAAACTATAATCGTGCCACCAACATTACACTGATAACAATGAACTGTATATAACCAGAAAAGACAAGTTGAAACTGAGCGAATCTAAGGCAGATAATTTGAGAATAAACCTGTCCTAAATTCAGGACCTTTCGGATTCGATAAGAGTTGTAAAAAGGAAAAGCTAAAACCCAAGTTTTGTTTTCATGTCTTCATCCTCGGGGAAACTTGTTGCAAGATGAGAAACACTGTCATAAAGGCATCGAAATACCTGCAATTTCAGACTACAATAAGTTAAAAACTTTTAAAAACATTGAGCTAAGCAAACAATAAGGCCATATCATTATATAGCTAAGATAAAAGTGATGACCGAGATCAAGACCAATTACTAATTATGCCAAAAAAAAAAAAAAATTTAAACAAAAACAGGTAGTAATCATGCTACATGTGAAGTGTAAACCAAAAACCATAAGCCAACAAAGACAGAAATTTCAATCACAAGTAGAATTTTCATGACATGTAACAAACCAAGGATGTAAAAGTAAGCAGAGTAATCATAGGTAAAAAAAGAAAGCATTAATTGATGTTAGGAGCCAAGTTCAACAAAGTGATTGAAATTAAGATAAATTACGATAAGCAAAGCTAACATAATCTATCAGGCTCCTGTTGCTGGGAAGTCAATCAGCTAAGAAATATACTCTCAGTTAATCAGCAACATGATCCAAAATAAAAGATACAGAGATGTGAATCTTGTTGATATCAGGTACAAAATGTAACAAGTTGCTATTCACTTGTTATTACAAAATGGTACAAACAGAACGATGTTCACTTGTTTTGTTATATGCACAAGGAATAGAGAGAGAGAGAAACGACAAGACTGACCTTGAGGAACTAAAGCCCAGTTTTTAGATTCAACAGACAAACTTGATATCAATCTGGCTGATGCTATTGCACTGTGTAGCGGATACAGTGATACACAGCTACTCAGCTCCACAGGTAATCTGTTAAAAATCATCCAATTAAAACCAAAAACCCCAGCTGATTTTGAGATTACGATAACCAAAGTATAATCAACACGAATGTGCCTAATTCCAGAGTTTAATTATATGCAAAACTTGATGATCACATCAATACATTTCCAAAAGGTAATAACCAACAAAAAAAAAAAAGATGGGTTTTCTCGATTAACAGCGAAATTCCTGATAAAAACACTGACCTAAAAGATCGATTGATATGGGAAGTTGCTGAGGATGGAGATGAAGATCTAATGGCAGAGGGTAAGGACGTCTTGCCAAGCTTCTGGGTTAAAGAATGTATCTTAGATGATAATCTGCATACTTTAGAAGAAGACGCCATTGGAAGGAGTCAGACCAAAAATCCGATTTCGATCGGACATTTAGGGTTTAAGATAGTTTCTTTCTGTTTCAGGGGTCGGGTGGCTGGACTATCCAAAAAGGTAAACGACGGCGTATCAATTAATATTAGGCGAGAACAAAAGTGAAGAGAGAGGGTGTTTTAGTAATTTACAGATCATTTGTTACCGTTTCCTTTGCTGACGTGGCTTCTTCTTCTCGGTTTAGTTTCGACTCTTGAGGCGACATTTCTCACAAGATTCAGAAAACTAGCCGTTGAAACGGTAAGAATTACAACGGAGTCTTGGACTTCAGAATCAAAACGGCTACATTTCGAAACCAATTCTATAAATAGGTGGGTTAGTAATATTTGCTCTTCACTCAAATTTTCTGCAACGTAAAATGTAGTCTCATTAGTTTCTTGTCTTTCAATCTTCACTCAAAGAATTCTTTCAGAAAATGAATTACAGTTTTTTTTAACTCATGGCCTCATCGAATCCTTCTCTCATACATCTGAACTAGTTCGCAGGTAAGCTCCTAATCGAATCCTTCTCTCATACATCTGAACTAGTTCGCAGGTAAGCTCCTAATCGAATCCTTCTCTCTTTTTTTGTTCTCTCTGTTTTTTTTTTTTTTTTTTGTTGCATCTGTACTTTTTTAGAGTTTCTAAATAATCAAATCTTTCTCTCTTGCTTCTCTTACATTCTTTTTTTGTTTCGCTTCACCTAAGTCACTAGTCTCACCTCTGAAATGGACTTTGTCCCTTTGTCCGAGTGAAAATGTATATATACACAGTGAAAATAAATATTTCCTTAGTAAATGTGTTAGATCTGCTTTGGATGCATATGAGTAGTTACAGATTTCTTTTAGCCGCACTTTTATCTAAATTTCGTATCTGTTTATTGTTATGATCAGATATGCTGCGAAAACACAACTGGACCGTTCCCAAATCAGAAAATAGCGGGAACAAACAAAAAGTGACTGCTTTACACGAAAGATGTGGACATTATTAGACGTAACAGAAAAATACTTCCATTGTTTCAAGTAAGTTAAAAATCACACTCTGGTTCTGTTTTGTCTGCAAAATCATGCTTTTATCTTAACTTTTACACATTGTGGTTTTGATTATACTTGTCCTTGATCTCATACATGACTTTAAATTTAAATTATTCGTCTTTCCAGCATGACTAGTCCTTTTTATGATGGTAAATTGTAAATAATCTGGTACTTCCCGTAATCTGATATCTAATCAGATTATTCTCGTACTTGGCATAATTAATTTAAATTTCAAAGTCAAATTCTTTTAATCTATTACTCTACGATTTCTGAAACTCAAATCCTTTTCTCTTGATTCTCTCTTGTTTTGTCTTTCGATTAGGTAATTTAAGTTATTATTTATCATAAAAAGTCCTTTACATCGCTTGAGTTACTATGTTTAGTTTTAGATGATGCATATGAGTTATACAATTACTTATTTCGTATATGTTTGCTAAGATGTTCAAAATACGAATACTATGTGAAACAATGTGAATTACATGAACATATGGAGATTATGAAAAGTTCATAATATTAAGTCGAATCAGTAACTTAAAAAGGTTACATTTTGTTTGTCTGCGAATTATTACTTTTTTATTTTTTTTCTCCCTTGACATCATCTTTTCTACCTCTAAACATTTTATGACTTGTCGTTTTAAATACACTTACTTGTCCTTGATCTCGGACCTAAGAGTTAAAATTTTAATTATTGATTTTTCTACCATGATTAATTCTTTTTATGATGGAAATTTTTTAATTAATGATATTAACCTTAGATTCTAGGGATCTTTAAAAAACTTAATCCTAATTCCAAAATCATAATTTGCGCTAACCCTAATTTGCCCTAAACCCTTATTTGCACTAACCCTAATTTGCCCTAAACCCTTATTTGCCTTAAACCCTAATTTACCCTAAACTCATTAGCCCTAAACCTAATCCGCCCTAACCTAATCCGCCCTAAACCCTAATCCGTCCTAATCTGCCATAAACCCTTATATCCCTAAACCTATTTTCGCCTTAGTCCTAATTAATCGCCTTGCTTCCGTCATGTTTCTAACCGGCCTTATTTCTAAAAAATCCAAACATTGCATATAACTTGGTTTTCTTGATTTAAAAAGAAGTTCATTGCACATTGTATATTTGGCAAACCAAACAAACTCTCCGAACTTATTTGTATCCTCTTGAATCTTGATGATTTATATGATTTTATGACCAAACTAAGTTCGTGAAGTTGGACTTTGTGTATCTATTTAAAAAAATATGTTTGCAGTTAGCAAAACAAGGTTATTGTTTGAAATTTATACATACAAAACAAGGTTCGAGAATATGGGATAAAATGGCCTTAAAGGGTAGCAAATAAAAGTTTCAATTTGATTGCTAAATGCTTAATCAACCGAAATGTCAATGAGGTTTAGTGGAAGACTATGCAGTTAGTGGTATAGCTCTAATTCCCCTTTGTTTCTCAATTGCAGCGTTAGCTTAATCGAAATGACATGTCTACATATAAAGAAAATATTATTGCCAAATAAAATTGAAAAATGTTTCCTGAAACAACACTTGAAACAGAGAGAATGGCATTTAAAGACAACATTAAAAAGAACATGAGATAAAGTAAACTAAGTCAAATGGGTTTAAATGAAACGAATGAAAAAATAAATCCAATAATGTAATTTGTAAACTCTAACTTGCACTTGATTAGAGCATGAACAGTGATATATCAAGCCTATATGCTGTTTGGTTTTCACACTATGCGCTGCGCTCCACCGGTAGCAAACTATGTTTTTTTTTTTTTTTTTTTTTTTTTTTANATGTTGTGAAGGAGGAGGAGAAGCTTTTCCGCCACCAGCGAACGGAGGACGTCGGCCGAACCAAGGAAGTTCTCATCTTCAACATAGAGACCTTTTTGAAAGAGAAAAGTTTAAGAAAGAAATTATCCTCAAAATTCAGGCTCGTGAATGAGCAAAAATCAAATAAAGAATTTGAAGGACGAGGAAAAACACTAAAAAAAACATAATTAGACTTGTTTTGCTTTTGCATAACTTTATTTAGTGTTACAATAATAAAAAAGTTCACAGTATCACATCCACTTGCTTTGTATATGGGCAGACATATAACCAATGTAGTTGATTTTTAATGGATCACATATTCCCTATTAACCAATTAATTAAATTATGTAGTTACACTCAATATAAATTTATTCAAGATTAAACCTTTTCCATAAATAATAAAAAGAAACATGTAAGCATAAGTTTCAGCAAATCAAGAATACTATTTAAAATTTATACATAAGCGAGGTTCAAAAATATGAGACAGTTGACCGCCTTGAAGAGTAAATAAAAGTTTTAAAATTTTGATCCCTAAACCAAAATAATAGTATATTTTATAGAAAATTGCAGTAAATAACTTCCAATAACTTCAAATTTTTTATAAAAAATCTGACACATTTTCTCTATCCTGTTCACATTTGAAGTGACTATTATGCTTTTTCTTATTTGTTACTTAATTTGTTATCATATACCATAATCTGATAATTAATGTGCTAACGAATCCTGAATAATACGATAACATATCTGCTAACTAATATATTATCTTCGTATGTCAACATATCCGCTAACAAATACTATATTATCGCTAACAATATAAGTTAGTATGATTAGTTATATAAGTTAGCGTGCTAATCAAAAATTATCCAATAAATTATTGTTAACAATATGTTATTATATGATAATGCGTTAACTAATACGCTAACAAATCCTGAATAATGCGATAACATAATTACTAACTAATATGTTATCTTTGTATGCCAACATATCCGCTAAGAAATACGTATTTATGGCTAACAATATCAGTTAGCATGATAATATGAGTTAGCATGCTAATCAAAAAGTTATCCGATAAATTATCGTTAACAATATATTATTATATGATAATGCACCAGTTTAAGTATTATTGTGTTTGTTAATTAATGCTTGTGTAGTTGATGATATTTTCTATAATTATTTGTAATAACAAGGATATTCTTATCAAACATAACTTTTTCTCTTCTAAATTATATAATTTTCAATTATTTGTTCTTCTTTTCTATTTTTTTTATCTGAATTTTTATTAAAACAAAGGAAAAATGCAAGGGTGAGATGTGTTTGGGATCCGATTGTAGTATACAGTGCCGGTGAAAACAAATTCTCTGGAAATAAAAGCCCAAAAAAAAAAAAAAACACATCCAGCAACACATACAAAATAACCAACTAAACTAACTTACTTATAACCAAAAGAAGAAAAGGAAATGGGCAATCAAAGTTTAACAAAAACTAGGTCTGTGCATTCCGGGATGGGAATCTCATTCCCATCCTTACCCATTTAAAATTTTCCGAACTTTTGAGGAAAGAGAATTTGCAATTTCCCGTTTGGGAACATATTTTTTATTCAAACGGGTAAGGAAAAGATTCGGGAAAGGTACAGGATTTCCCGATTTAACCTTTTAAAAAATAAAAAAATTAAAAATTAGATATTTTTTCTTAAATATCTCATATTTTCCCATATTTTTTTCAATTTTCCCGTAATTTTCCTATTTTCCCATGTTTTTTCAAAATTTCCCGTAATTTCCCTAAATATTCTCAATTTTCCCGATTTATTAAGATTTTGAGTATTGATTTTTTATTCTCAATTTTTCCGTTCCTTTCCCATTCCCGCTATTTCCCGTCTCGTTATAATAAGGGAATTTTTCGGGAAGTATATTTGGATTCCCAAATTTCCTATTTCCGTCCCGTTCCCGTCAATTCCCGTCCCAAAACCCTAAATGCACAGGGCTAACAAAAACTGAAGAACAGAACCAAACTTCAAGTTAAACCAGCAGCCACTTTTACAATTTCGCGAAAATACCTCAAAAGAACAGAAATCTTACCCGAGAAACCTCGGCTAATCAACGGAAGTGGAACCTCCTCGAAACCTCACACTTCTTTCCAATTTAAATGATCATCCTTCATAATCCGGCCGTAAACTAACTCTTCCGGATGCGGTGGTGTCAAAACTACGGCACAATAGACCAAAGAGCTTCTATTTTCTAATTTCAACTTTATTTTATTATATATTTCATATATTTCAGAAAATTTGATGTTTTAGAAAAATGTATAAATGAATCCAGATATATTTAGATAATTACAGATACATTTTTCTAAAACTTCAAGTTTTCGAAAACAGAGAAAATATATGAACTTTTCCCAATAATACGGGCACATACTAAATTTTTTTTTTGAGTAAAATAGTCACACTAAATTTTTTTAAAGTATAAGGTTCTATAATCCTTCCAAAACTAATATTTTGTCTTTTACTTCGATAACTCTCAATAATTGCCGGTGATAAACCGATAATCACCAAGTTTAATAATGTGTACATTGATCAATGGCATAGCACATTGCCCGAGCAGACAGCCGCTACTAAAACGCTATTGTATTTGTATCTGCTCGATTAATTTTTGTAAGATCTTTATATTTTTAAAATATTCCATCTATTCTTTAAGTGGCTTTAAAAAAAAATATTTATTTATAAATAAGTGGTTTTTATATATTTTAATACAAAAGTTAATAATATTTTATTGTTTTAACTGTTTAAATTCTGTATATTAAAATTTTATTGATTGAATTATTTTGTAAATGATAATAAAATATGTTTTGTTTTGAAAAAATAAAAAAATTAAATGATTTTTAATATATGTACATAGCTTTAAAAGATCGCTTATTAAAGAACAAAATGAGTATAATTTTCATTTAATAAGCTTCTCAAGAAGTGTGACAAGACGAGACTGATAACAGCCGTAACTATTTAAAGAATCGGAGGTGATTGACTGGTCGGAGAAACGCAGCGTATAATGGTCCTGTGATGGTGACAGGCTAAACTCTATCAATGACACAATACACAAAATACAACCATTTAAAATCAAAGTTAGTGGGCTATAACTAATTGCATCGGTGCTAAGTTTAAACTTTAAACTAGACGTGAACACGTTCTAAAACGTGTTGTGCTCACGCGTTTGCGTTTTAATTTATTCCACAAATGAGGTTAACAATATATATTATAAAAGATTGTTATACTATTAATTTACAAATTCATGAAACAATATATATTATAAAAGATTTTAAATTGGCTTTTTAATTAGAAATAATGTTGTTGTTTTTTTTTTCACTTAACAGTAACAGACACAGTGGCATTAAGTGTTTTTCTATTACTGTGTGCTGACAAATAAAGAGCCCTAAAAAGCTGATACACATTTTCGCGCTTTTGTTGTTGTTTCTATCTGAGCAAAGCATTTATGCTGCTTCTTCTCTAGATTTTCTACACTGTCTTGTTTCTATCCCTAGAAACGTGCTTTTGATGTGAAAGCAAATAACTTCCAAGTCAGACAAAACATTGCGAAATCAATGCTTCAAGTAAAGATCATATAAATGTTCTGTTTCTTCTCTCTGTCCTCTTAGCTCGTTTTCATGGCGGTGAAATATATGAATGCTTAACTTGGTGAGGAATTTTTTATTTTAATAATAATAATGTCCTTGTGATGAAGGTTGTACAATATACACATGATTGTTCCTCCTCCGCGAATCCTATTTTATAATGGTTTTGTGTATTTCAGAAAGGATTTAATTCAAACTATTAATTTCTTTCCATTGCTATAGTCTATAGGATAGTTATTTTGGCAGTTTCTTTAAATTCTCCCGTTTCAATACTAATTAATTTCATTCTCCTATTCAAGGTGCGATTTTGAAAATTTTGGCAGATTCTGATGAAAGCGGATAGAAGCAGAGAGATTTTGTTTGTTTGTTTTTTTTTTTTTTTTTTTCTTTGACCTCTCTCTCTTGTTGAAAGGGGTGAGTCTGTTACTCAAAGAAACAAACATTGACTCAGTGATTTGACAAAAAGGGGATATAGATTTGAGTGATTGGATAGAGAGGAAAAGTGTATCTCTTCGGATCCTTGAGGAGATTTTCAGTCTAAAGTTTTTTGATTTTTATCGAAAGGGTACAAAGGATTTTTGGATTCAAAGTCCCTCAAAAGCTGGTGGAGAGTCTCAAAAGAGGGATTTTTTTTGGTTCAGGGTTTTGTGTTGTGTGTTTTGAAGTTCATGTGATTCAGTTAGAAGAGAGAGTGGTGTGAGTGAGAGGTCTTGTCATGTCTATTGAGTTTTGTATTCATCTGCAAATTAAGCACTGTGTTTGGTTTGGTTTGGTTCTGTCTTGATTTCCAACTGGACTCAATAATGCAATAATCATATGTAGCTATAAAATCTCTGAAGATCAATTAGAAGTCAATAATCTTGGGGAGGGAGAGAGGAATCTAGACAAGTGTTTGTTGCATTTGTGTCTTAAATGATGGGAGGGAAACAAGAGGAGAGATCAGGTTCTAATGGAGCTGAGAAGGTTCTTGTTGCTGTTAAAGCATCTAGAGAGATTTCAAAGACAGCATTGGTTTGGGCTTTGACTCATATTGTTCATCCTGGAGATTGCATAACTCTCATTGTTGTTGTCACTTCTCACAATGCTGGTACTCTTTTCTTCTTCTTTGGTACACTAAACAGTTTTGGTCTCTATAAATTCATTATCTTTTTTTTTTTTTTTTTTTTTTTTTTAAATTTTTTGGGTCGAAATCTTTGGTTTTNAAGTCGTCATCGGAAATCGCATTCCGATGCAATTCCTGAGATAAAGAGTGACCTCACTGATACTTGTTCTCAAATGATTCTCCAGCTTCATGATGTCTATGATCCAAACAAGGTTTCTTACTTAACCTTGAAATGATGATATTCTGAAACATGAAAAGTTGTCCTCATGCTTGTTGTTTCTTTGAGAAGGTTAACGTCAGGATCAAGATTGTCTCTGGAACACCATGTGGGGCTGTTGCGTCTGAGGCAATGAAACTGCAAGCAAACTGGGTGGTTCTTGATAAGTAAGTAACTAACTCTAACTTCATTCTTCTTCACTTCTTTGGTTTTCCACTCTCTGTGTGTGTGTGTGTGATTGAAATGGTTTTTCTGTTTACAGACATCTTAAGCAAGAAGAGAAAAGGTGCCTTGATGAGCTACAATGTAACATTGTGGCGATAAAGCAACGTTCACAGGCAAAAGTTTTGCGCTTGAACTTGGTCGGGTCACCAACAAAAGATGCACTAAAAGAGTGTGCTTTACCAGAGTCAGCAAAAGCAGTAGTTACAACAACTCCTATGAGCAGTCCTGAGGTTGGGACAACATTTACAGGTACAGAAGCTGGTGCTACTTCATCAGTATCTAGCTCTGACATGGGAACATCATCGCCTTTCTTCACAGTTGAAGTGAAAAAGGATGAAGCTTTGGTCATCAAAGAGAATGAAGAATCTGATTCTTCTGATACAGAGAGCGAAGATCTATCATCACTACCTTCCACAAGTACAAGATTCAATTTCAAGCCATGGATATCAGAATATCTTAGCGGCACTCATCGCCTCTCATCGCAGGAAACAGAGGAAAGACTAATGAAAAGTGATGAAAAGGCTGCTCAAGGAGAAACCGGGATTTCGAGTACAAGGAGTGACTTAAGAGAAGCAATTTCGCTATCAAGAAATGCTCCTCCTGTTCCGCCTCCTCTCTGTTCTATCTGTCAGCACAAAGCTCCCGTGTTTGGAAAACCGCCGAGGCTTTTCTCTTACAAAGAGTTAGAGGTTGCAACAAACGGGTTTTCAGAGTCTAATTTCTTGGCAGAAGGAGGATTTGGATCTGTGCATAGAGGTGTGTTACCGGAAGGACAGATTGTAGCGGTGAAGCAACACAAAGCAGCTAGTACTCAAGGAGACGTGGAGTTTTGCTCTGAAGTAGAAGTTTTGAGCTGTGCTCAGCACAGAAACGTTGTTATGCTGATCGGTTTCTGCATCGAAGAAAGCAGAAGACTCTTGGTCTATGAATTCATATGTAATGGATCGTTAGACTCTCATCTCTACGGTAAATCTTGATCCATTCTTGGCCTGAGTTTCAAGAACTAGTTAAGATTTGCTTGTTTCAAGTCTTAACAAACTTCCAAAAATGATGACCATTCAGGTCGTTACAAGGATACTTTGGGATGGCATGCGAGGCAGAAAATAGCGGTAGGAGCGGCTCGAGGACTTAGATATCTTCATGAAGAGTGTAGAGTGGGCTGCATTGTTCACAGGGACATGAGGCCTAACAATGTACTAATCACTCATGATTACGAGCCACTGGTATTTTATAAATTGGCTGCAAGAACAAAGTTTACACTTTTGTTTCTATTATTTTGTTTGATTTTTGTTTCTCTCTATTTGTTGTTCCTGTCAGGTTGGAGATTTTGGTTTAGCTCGGTGGCAGCCTGATGGAGAGCTCGGCGTAGACACGCGCGTCATAGGAACTTTCGGGTAAAAATGTTTATAACCAAAGAAAACATCTCATTTTCGAACTCAAGAATTTCTACAATTACTACTGATCAGTTACGGTTTTGTTTAGGTATTTAGCTCCAGAATACACTCAAAGTGGACAGATCACAGAGAAGGCTGATGTTTACTCGTTTGGGGTTGTACTAATTGAGCTAATCACGGGTCGTAAAGCCATGGATATCTACAGACCAAAGGGACAGCAGTGTTTAACTGAATGGGTAAAATTTGGAATCTATCTTTAAAGGTTTCTTTGAGCTCTTTTGCTTGATACTCTTTTTGTTTTTGTGAGCAGGCAAGGTCTCTATTAGAAGAGTATGCGGTGGAAGTATTGATTGATCCGAGGCTGGAAAAGAGATATTCAGAAACTGAAGTTATTTGTATGATTCATACAGCTTCGTTGTGTATACGTAGAGATCCACATTTACGTCCTCGTATGTCTCAGGTAAAGAAAATCATTATTTATTGAAACATTCTTAAGTCAAAATAAACTCTCTCAGACTGTGTATCTGTTTTTCTTGCTGTTGAAGGTGTTGCGTTTATTGGAAGGAGATATGGCAATTAGTGGAAGATTATCGATTGAGAGAGACCCAATGAAGTAGCAAAAACGTGTTTTTGTATAGTGCTTAGGACGATTACAAGGACTCTGTATATTTAATGGAATTATCCAGAAGGAAGGAATGTAGTTTAAAATGGTATTTTTTTTCCCCCTGAATATTGCTATATTAGCTCTCCATGATGAATGGTAATATCAATTTTTCAGAATATTTACAACACTTTTACATAGTGCCTAGTGATAATTATTATAGTAAAACGTGATTATATCGGAAAGTCAAACACATGAAAAGTATATTTTTTCACAATTCAATTTTTAAAACTAATCCTACAGGACCTACACACACCTACGTTGCACCACTTGATGACTATCGACTATTATGCGAAAATGATATCCTGCTTTGGTCAATTGTTATGTGATTTGACAAGTATAAAACGAAAATCAGCAGCTAAATGTGCACATAAATCAAAATTTTCGAATTGATCATCATCGTGGAATCGCTTTGTTTTGTAGTAGAGATACCAATTACTAGAATTTAGAGCGATTGGATTCAGAACTAACAATAAAGCATAAAAGTGAAAAAACAAACTGTAAGTTGTCAAGAAACTGAACGTTTTCAAGCTTTTCAATCCCACAAAATCTCACATTGCAACATACAAAAGAAGAACAAATTGGGAAGATCAAGACGAAGGGTATGACGTAAGCCCGGAAACTTCAGTCGCCGCCGCAGCATCCTCGTCGAGGAACAAATTGTCACTCCTTCTAACCGCCGCGTGGACCAGGACCAACACGGCGGCTGTTAACAGCGATCCGAGGATATTCACCGTCGCGTGAGTCAACATAAGCATAACGATGGTCAAAACCGAGAGAGCGATCATGACTGTCCGATCGTCGATCTGATAACCGAAAACTACGAGAGGCTCGTCGCGGAGGAAATAGAGGAAGATCCAGAAGATGACCAGGATGGCCAAGACCAGGAGCGAGGTTGGGTGATAGAGCAGGCTTATGAAGAGGATGAAGAGGAATCCGATGGCGTAATTTGCTCGGAAGTAGACGAGATTCGTTTTGATTCTCGAGATCGCGTCCAAGAATCCGTGAGGGAGAGTCATGGAATCGTAATCGAACATCGATCTCCATGGGCGGCGCGTAGCGAGACCGGATTTTATACGGTGTTTGGCCCGTGAGATGTACTCGAGATCCACTCCCGGTGATGGATGAGACGACGTCGGAATCGCACCGTAGTTCGTCATTTTGTTTTCGCGGTCTCTGAGATCGTCGATGGAGAGAGAGAGAGAGAGAGAAGAGATGAAGGAAGCCAAAAGGATTTGTTTTAATTTATATATTTGCTGTGGAAACAAATTATAATGTATAATTTGCTCAGTCATATGGATTAGGTAATGTGTATATGCTTAACCAGATAAAAACATAAATGCTAAGCTATATATAGAGAATATCAAATACAAATTTCATCATATTCTTAATTTCTTACACAGGTGTTATATGGTTTAGCACTATGCATTTATCATTTGTGGTAACAGTGGTTTTTCCAAAATAAAAGTATCAATGTTTTTACCTTTATTAGGAAAAAATTAGAATATTTTACTTGAAAAATATTATACGTATAATATGTGTTGTTAATAATAGTCAGCAGTATGGAGACATTTTCTTCTAAAGGGTCTATACTTTTTAATTCCATATCGCAATATAATCTGTGATTACACCCATAAAAATAGGCTTTAATTAACTAAAATGATTTTATTTTCTTTGCAGCATACAAAATCATTAGTCAGTCCTTCAATAAAACAAAACCCAAATAAAATTGTAGACTTTTTCAATAATACAGTTTCAAACTTTCAGTTAACATTATCAACAACAAAAAATTACTAGAGTTAATTTTCGACAAGTGATTGTTTTAAAATTAAAATAAATTAAAAGGATTATATTATAATAAGCCACCGAGCGTATTAAATTGGGACCCAAAGTTGATTTTCTGGCAACGCTATACTGTTACACGTGGCTTATCCCACATAACTATTTACAAAGACGACCATATGTTTTACACTTTCTCTACTTTGGTCCCAAACTTTTGTTTCACAACAATTTAATACATTGCTTTATTAAATTCGAGATTTTAAACCCAAGTCGAATGCTTGATTTGTATTCAAAGACACTTCACCTACAATTTTGTTCATATATATGGTTGGATGTTTTCTTTAAGACTGTCCATGGAGAAACCCACAAGTTTTATCAAAAGCATTTCAAACTACATATATGGACACACCTTTGTGAATAATCTTCTAATCGACCAGCTTCAAACACATTAGAGATTCATACTCTTCAAGACAAAAAATAAATTTATCTCATTTTCTTGATACAAATTTAGTATAAAGAGAAGATGGAGCTTGAATATCAGAAAAAGTTCTTCCATGGAACACTCGAGATTACGATATTCGATGCAACACCTTTTTCTCCTTCATTTCCTTTCAATGTAAGTCCATAGCCTATGATGATGATGATAATGTTGTCACTGTGTTGATTCTCATAAGTTATTTGTTGTTATCTTATTTACAGTGTATATTTACGAAGCCAAAACCAGCTTACGTGACCATCAAGATAAACAAGAAGAAAGTTGCTAAAACTAGCTCAGACCACGACCGTGTCTGGAACCAGACTTTTCAGATCCTCTGCGCTCACCCAATCGCTGACACTACGGTCACCATCACGCTCAAGACTCAGTGTTCTGTTCTTGGAAGATTCCGGATCTCTGCAGAACAGATTTTTACTTCTGATCCAGCAATTATCAACGGCTTCTTCTCTCTGATCGCAGACAATGGATCAACGAAACCTAACTTAAAGCTCAAGTTTATGATGTGGTTCAGACCAGCTTATCTCGAACCGGGATGGTGCAAATCGCTTGATGGACAGTCTTTTCAAGGTATTAGGAATGCGAGCTTCCCACGAAGATCGAATTGCAGAGTCGTATTGTATCAAGATGCGCACCACAGAGCTACGTTTGATCCTAGGGTTCAGGACGTTCCTTCTACCGCAAGAAATCTATGGGAAGATGTTTACAAAGCGATAGAAAGCGCAAGGCATTTGGTTTACATCGCAGGATGGGCGTTAAACCCTAACCTCGTTCTTGTACGCGAGGAAGAGACAGAGATTCCACACGCTGTTGGAGTAACGATCGGCGAGCTTCTAAAACGGAAAGCTCACGAAGGCGTAGCGGTGAGAGTAATGCTGTGGAGCGACGAGACGTCTTTACCGATGATCAAAAACAAAGGTCTAATGCGAACAAACGACCAAACAGCTTTTGCTTATTTCAGAGACACGAATGTTGTTTGTAGACTTTGTCCAAGATCGCACAAGCAGCTCCCTACGGCTTTCGCTCACCACCAAAAGACGATCACAGTGGACACACGTGTAACGAATACGAACAACAAGGAGCGAGAAATCATGAGCTTCCTCGGCGGTTTCGATCTATGCGATGGTCGGTATGACACAGAGGAGCATTCTCTGTTCCGTACACTCGGGACAAGGGAAGATTTTTATCAGATAAGCGTCGCCGGAGCTAAGCTAAGTAGAGGAGGACCAAGAGAGCCGTGGCATGACTGCCACACGTGCGTGGTCGGAGGAGCGGCTTGGGATGTTCTGAAGAACTTCGAACAGAGATGGACGAAACAGTGTAACCCTTCGGTGTTGGTTAACACTTCAGGTATCAAAAACCTAGTAAACCGAACCGGACCCGGAACCACAGAGGAAGAAGATGACCGGAAATGGAACGTTCAAGTTCTGAGATCGATAGATCACGTGTCGGCGACGGAGATGCCAAGAGGTTTACCGGTGGAGAAGAGCGTACACGACGGCTACGTCGCAGCGATTCGGAAAGCAGAGAGGTTTATATACATTGAGAATCAGTATTTCATGGGGAGCTGCGATCACTGGGAGAACAAGAACGATAAGTAGGAATGATTTCGGAATTTTCAGTAATCTTCTGCGGAATTCTAATGATCTGATTTAGTTTTCGTTTTTAGAATCTGCAGCGGATGCACGAACTTGATACCGGTCGAAATAGCGTTGAAGATAGCGGCCAAGATACGGGAAAAGGAGAGATTTGCGGTGTATATAGTGATACCAATGTGGCCGGAAGGGCCACCGGAAAGCGAAACGGTTGAGGAGATGCTTCATTGGACGCGAGAGACCATGTCGATGATGTATCGGATCATCGGAGAGGCGATATGGGAAACGGGAGACGGATCGCATCCGAAGGATTACCTAAATTTCTTCTGTCTCGCAAACAGAGAAGAGAAGAGAGACGGAGAGTTTGAAGCAGCTTCGTCGCCGCATCCTAAGACGAATTATTGGAACGCGCAGAGGAATCGGAGATTCATGATCTATGTCCACTCCAAGCTCATGATAGGTAAACAATCTGAAATGAAAAAAACATTGAAGATTCGTTAAAACTAGCATAAATGATAGGAGATTGTTTGTATGTTTTTTTGTAGTGGACGATGCATACATTTTGATAGGATCGGCGAATATAAACCAGAGATCAATGGACGGTTGTCGAGACACGGAGATTGCAATAGGTTGCTACCAAGAAGCCGATACCGCGACCAACAGCAACGAAATCAGAGGTTTCCGGTTATCGCTCTGGTACGAGCATACCGGTGGAGAGATCAGTACGGATGAGCTATCGTTGTCAGAGCCAGAGAGTGTTGAATGCGTCAGAGGGTTGCGGACAATGGGAGAGCGGATGTGGGAGATGTATAGCGGAGACAAGGTTGTAGACATGCTTGGTGTCCATTTGGTTGCGTATCCGATCAGTGTCACAAGAGATGGTGTGGTTGAGGAAGTTGGTGATGGAGTTTTTCCTGATACCACGACGTTGGTTAAAGGGAAGAGGTCCAAGATGTTGCCTCCGGTTCTCACAACCTGAAAAGAAATATTTACGTATTTCAATAACATTCAACTTGTTGGTTATGTAACTGTTGATAAGCAAGTGCGTATAGATGTTGTTTTTGAGAATAATTTTTTAAAGATTACTCACATTCTGGTTCTTTTGTCGGTTCCAACTAGTAGATGAATGCTCTCGTGATCTGTCCTTTTCACTCTTTGTTGCCCTGCAAAAAGGAGAAGAGAAATCAAAACCTGTATAAACCAAGAACGAGCAGCTTTTTAATGGCGAAAAGTTATGCAAAGCATACAACAGACCGAAAGTCTCTAGTCTACATTTATGTCTAACAGATAATAAACCGGTGTGGATGGACAATCCTTTCCTCTTCGTGTCCAAGCTCATCTAATGGGTGGGAACAAATCTCTCTTTAAGCACCGTGTACAATTCCAAAAAGATTCACTACCGGAAGCTAGAAATAATGCAGCGCTGCACCAAGCCTCTTGAAGATCTAGTCATAATAGCTCTGTTCCTCATCTAGATTCTTGCTGATCTGTAGGGAATTATTGTTCCATCTGTCCTTGATAAGAACACTTCTGAAGATGTGAGCCATTTCTAACTCCTTCTTGAGCTGGCAAGTTCTCAGAGTCTTTCGAAAAGCAAGAGGGAAGTAAACTAAGTAACCTCTGGGTTTATATCGGATGCACTGATCTAATTAAAACCACAGCCGTAGCTGTCAACTAAACGCTTAATTGAGCTAATCGTGTGTCTTTCTTACCTACAAAAGCTTTGACTTAATTCCTATCTAAAGGTCTCTTGCAGCCTTCAGAAAGTTACTAACATGGTTAAGACAATTCCAAAAAACTTTGCTTCCATCCAACACCAGAAACAAATAATGAATTATCTTCAAGAACAGCTACTTCTCCATCACTCCAGCAGTTCGTTTCTGTTAACATTCTAATGTGAAACCTAGACAAGTCTCACAAATCCTATTAAAAAGAAAATGGCTCAGCCTCACAAACTTGCTTCCATCCAACACCAGAAACAAATATAGTGAATCATCTTCAAGAACAGCTACTTCTCCATCAGTCCAGCAATTCATTTCTGTTAACAATCTAATGTGAAACCTAGACTAGTCTCAGAAGTTCTCAAAGAAAGGAAAAAGGGCTAAAGGGCTAACTAAACTTCAGTTGTCGCAGCTGTGAAGAGAATCCAAAACACAGCAAGAGTTTGATGCGTACATAAACAAGAAACAATATGAATCTGTGTATTTATAAGGATTTCTATGCAAAAAATAAAAGACATGAAAATCTATATGCCAAACAAAAACGATAGCTAACCACCAAAGATATAACCAGAAAACAAATAAACTTCTTCGTAAGGAAAGTTTTCTTAGAAAGATCGTATACCTGTCTCCTGACTCATAGGAAGATCCTTTTCGTAAGGCACATCAACATCCTTGGAAAGTGCATACCCGAAAACTGGTGTGGCATCAACATAATTAACAAGGCCATAGGCGATCTCTTAATATATGGAAGACTTCCTATATCTGAAGGCATGATCAATCATAGGAGATGTTGAAGGCACTCTGAAACTATAGCTTTCCTGCTGCAGAGTAAGCCAGTGCTGTTAATCTCTTCAAGCAACTACTAGGACCCAAAAACAGTAGCTATTCCTAGGATGCACCACCGTAAGATCCTATCTTATTTGCCACACCGCACCTGAACAAAGATTTCCTCTCCTGCTCATCGTGAAAGCTCCCAAACTAAGATATAAACTTCTGCATCAAAATGCCTACTCTGGAAGTTTCATACCAATATAGAACAATTCTGCACACTCTATCAACAATGTCCTAATAGAGTCGTTATCGGCTGTTTGCCCACCTTTCAATGTTTCAGATCTAGGCAGATTGTAACCTGTTGGCCCGCCCTTCAGCAAATGCAGCTGTCCCAAAAGCTGATGAAAGATTTTGATGACTCTGTAGACTGATTACCATGTCTCTGATGAAGTAACTCCATGAAAAGTCGCTTTGATTTGTCTTCTACAGATCCATGAGTCATCCATGAGTCAGAATCTTCACCCAGCCTCCTAACTTTGGAGTGTACTTTCCCTATCCAGTATCCACCAGAATATTTCACGTGGGCAGTAGGGTTGGTAACTCTGACCACGTCCAAGACCACTTACAGAACCTAGATTCAGCCCAGATGATGTCGCAGGTAAGGATGCCGATCGCTCAGCTCAGATGGAACACCTTGCTCAAACAATCCTTGTCAAAGTTCTTCCTGAAAGAAAGATCCCGCTCATACTGATCCAGATGAGCCTCAAGAGTGGATTTCGCTCAGCTGATGTAAGTTGATTGGCCTGATACTCCCAGAAGGGCGTGATTAGAATCACAGAATGGTTTCTAAGAAACTGGTCATTATGGTCAGATGGCCATAGAGGATCAATATGTCTCTAAACCTCCAATAGTGTACTGTGCCTCGTTCCCTTTCCCCATTGAATCAGCACTGGACATAAACTTGACCAACCAGGCTGAAGATATTCTAATGAGAATACGCTGCCTCCTGACACAATCTAAAAAAGGATGTCCTTCCTACGTTTCCACTTCATCTCCAATAAGTTTGTCCTATATACCTTAAATCTAGTTAAAACATAAATAACACCACCACGCAAGACCAATGATCCTATCTCTTTTTGCTTCCAGCAACAAGCAATTGCAACTAGAGTGTTTCTCCAAAAATGTGGTTCACGGTCAACAGCTTCCACTCAAATTTCTCTTTAGACCATGTATTTAAAACCTCAAACCCCCTAAAAAGGTGTTTAGATTAGATCATCCGATCTTCTGTAAGGGCCAGTATGGTTTCTCAAACTTACTGGCACTCTGAGGATTCTACCAGAGGGATTATCTTTTACAAATAATCGTCAGAGAATAAAGAATGCGAGTAGAAGAATAAGAAGGATAATATCAAACACGAAAAACCAAATAGTCAAACAATAGACAAAGTTTAGTCATCTAACTTACATAATTAAAATGCCTTATTTTCAGAGCATAGGAACTAACATTTAGATTTAGTTTAGGGTAGATGCATACCCACAAACAACGAGAGGAGTGTTACAAAGTGAGCTATTTAGACTCACCTCATTCTTTCTCCACAGATCGTTCATAGAATTCAATGACGAGGTTTCTTCTGCGAGGCAGACCCATGGCTGTAATATTGACTCCTTTCCGAATATCCCTAAGAAGCAAGGAAAAATAATAAGGCGTGTCAAAGTACAAGCCCACACGAATAGATAATAACACAAGGATGTAAGCATAAGTACCAAAAAAGTATCGTTTTCGCCATAAGAACCACGGAAAGCGCCATCCATATTGTTGTAATTCATTCCATACGATCCACCTAAACAAATAACATATCACAACAGAGCAGTTAGCGAGCGACTTATTGAAAAATACCAAATGTTTCCAAGAAAGATCTAAGATCATACCAAAACCCCACGGCCTACTATCAACAGTCGCAAGTTCTGCTCGTAGCTTTTCAACTTCACGCGCCATAGAAACCATGTTCTTTTCCATTGTCTGCCGCTGCTCCATCAGCTCAAACTTTTCCTTCTTCTCATAGTCAATTGCACCTCTGTTCCAAACGAAAAAGCCTCCATTTTTAGCAATTACAACTACAAAAACTAAGAGAATGATTAACAAAAGGTTCAGTCTTATACCTAGCATGCATAAGCTCCTTCTGAAGGTCTTTAACCTCTGCTATCAAACCCGGAATCTGCTTGTTTTCTGATTGCAGTTTAACCAGATCTTTCCTAAGTATCTGAACATCACCACTCAGTTCACGTTTCATGTCATTCAGCTTCTGAACGTCACCACGCAACTGTAGAGCCTCCTTCTTATAAGACTCCATAGCACGAATCTCAGCCTCAAGTTTATGCCTTTTCTCACTGAACTCCCTCGACTGAAGATCTTGTTCAGATCTAAGATCAGAAACGATTAGATTCATCCGGTGAAGCTCTTCCTTAGCAGCACCGAGCTCTCGTTCCAGAATCACTCGGTCCTCGGCTAATCTATGATTATCATTCAAAAGCCTCCTGATTTCAGCATCCTGTATCTGAAGATCTTCTAACAAAGATGGAGGTGGAGACTGTAACATTGGAGGACCTCGAAGAAAGGGTCTCTCTGGAGGCGGCAAAGGACGTCTATCATGAAACCCGTCTCTAACGTCATGGAAACTTTCTCGAACCTCTCGGTGAATTCGGTTTCTTCCAGACATTCACAATGACCTTATCAAGTAAAGAGACAACAATCAGAAATTCATATATGCTCAGTGCCAACCAAATTTGAATGGCAGGATTCTACATGCACACGAAATTTCGTTTCGATACCATCAATGCCACTTTCTCGAACAAATCAAAGCATAACAAACAAAACTTTTACTAAAAAGAATCAATTGAATTGTCAAAGGTTACGTCAATGTAAAAGTTTGGAACCAAAATGCAAAGATTCGTTTCTCCAGAATCATGTGAGTGCTCATGGAAGAAATAAATTACGTTCTTATAAGACTAAAGCAGCAGAACTGAGCTAACCTAAACTGAAATCAGATAGATCAATTTCGAATTGGATTGACCGCAGCTTCAGAAGATCGACAATTAAACATATATATGTTACGAATTTATCAACAGCAAATTCATTTGGTATTGAAGATTTAAAGAGGATGAAACAGAGACTGATATTGTGAAATACCAATATTAAAAAGAGTCAAAACCTTTTCAGCAGCAGAGCGGATATCGTCTTCTTCTGCCTTTTGTTTTCGGCTTGCTTTTGAAGTCTGCATAGGAGAGAGAACAAAAACAAAGGTTAAACGTATCTAAATCAAACGACGTCGTGATTGGTAATATCTCGTTTTCGTCAGTAAATTGGGCTTTGAATGGGCTTTTTGTTTCAAAAACTTAGGCCCTATTTAGCCACTTGACTACGAAGAACTCTTAAATCAATTTAATTAGTGAAAAATAATAATGGTCAAATTTAGTTAACATTTAATTAACCTAAATTTCAGTTAATGTTTCTTCTTTAACTGAGTTTTTTTCCTTTTCTCTCTGGTTTGGTTAATCAGAAGCATGTGGAATCGGACTGTTCCTGAATGTATCGTCACGAGTCTCTTTCAAGTGTGTAGAACATTCAGGAGAGTTTGGTCTGGTGAGAAATATGTGTCTTGACATATGCTTGTCGCTTAAAGACTGCAACAATCGTGGCAGATTCAGAACAAAGGCGATTGGTGTTGCTTTTGATTGAAACTGTTAAGTCACATTATGGGTTGTACATAAGAAAATAACAAGTTTCAAAAATCATTGATAAACAACACATAAAAGATAGGAGAAATTGTTAATCAAGGTACTTTAATCATAGAATACAGGTTCCATTTTTGTTACAAAACAAGGACCATCATAGTAATAAAGCCGCAATAGGTACATTCCACAAACGGAATATTACAAACAAAAGAGAGAGAGAGAGAGAGAGAGAGATGAGTAAAAAAGAGATAGAGCTGAGATGAGTAAAGAGAGAGTTCCTTGTTTATACATAAAAGGACTCTTAGAATATCTCTCACCCAGATTGCTGCATAGAAAGACCTAAGCAGTCGCAGTGACTGCTCCATGCTCAGTGTCGAGCTTCTTCTTCTTAGTTGGTGGCTCATCTTCAGAGCCAACCATCTGAGACTCTTCTTCTTCTTCTCCAGAGTCCATGCTTCCACCTTCAGAGTTGTTTTCTTCACCTGCGGTTCCTGAGCTTTCTCCAACTTCTTGGATTGGGGTTGGCTCCTCCTCTTTCTTCTTCAGCGCCTCTATCATAGTCATCACTTCTATGTTCACCTGTTTGTTCATCACACCATTTCATGTTAGCCCAAGTCATTTACAACAAACAAGTTATAAACTCATGTATAAACTGTTCCTACACAATCGCAATACAAGATGAAACGATCTGGTTTTAAGATTTTGCTCCGATCATCTGCTCAAATATACGAAGTATTCAAGTTTACCAATGAACTCATCTCTGGTTATAGAAGAAGACAATTCGTTTGCTAACTACTACACATGAACAATGGAAGAGAAGAATAGATTATGATTTACTAACCTGAGGATTCTGAAGGAAGTCAGAAATGTCGGTTGGGCAGCGAGGACACTTCATGACGTTCTTTTGAGCTCGGAGGGTGCGTCCGCCTCTGCTCCTCTCTCTCACATGTGAAACTCCTGCGAATGTCCCTTCTAGACACCCTTTGCAAAAGTTGTGACCACAAGGAGTCGTCACCGGAACATTCATCACATCCCGGCAGATCGGGCAGCTAAATTCTGTGGCAACAAATTAAGAAAACCAAATATGACAGTTTAGATGTTACCATTTATAACCAGCAGATATGCAGAAAGAAACGGAAAAGCAGACCTTTCAGAAGTTGGTCCCTCACAGAGTTGTTTCGTGCCGCCGTTATGGCTCTCTTCATATTCTTCCTCTCCTCAGGATCCAAAGCAGCGACCTTCTTTTTGCTAGCAGGTGGAGCCTTAATCCACTTCCATCGACCCTCGGAAACCTAAACAAGTAATAAAAAAGTGTTACAGATAACTCAATACAATGTCTGCTCAAACACACCAACTGTTATCGTTTGGAAATTGATCAAGAACAGAAAGAGAGGCTTTTGCTTACATCATAATCCCATGATGGACTTTCCTTTCTCTCAAACAAGTCAGTGGCCATCTTGAGCTCTGGAATTTTAGGCAAATCTCTTGGACGATCGCCATGCTCATCACTGCAGAGTATAATTCAACTGTGAGCATAACTAAGTAAGCAACAATACAGATAATGGCGCTTTCAAAATAAAAGAGGATCGAACCTAGTCCAAGGAGCTGGTTCGTTATCACATCTGACAAACAGATAACGACACATCTTATATTTACCCTATCACACAACAGAAAACAGAAGAATAGGTCAGGAAAGAAAATCAAGCGCTGCATAAAAGGAAAGAGTTAAGATTGTTAGACCTGTACGCCAACTTTCCTCCAACACTTTTCGATTCGATAAACCCCATCATATCTCACTCCTTTCTCCCGAGGGGCATATGCTGAACGCTTCTCCTTGTGAGACCTAATAATTTGGAAAGAATCAAGGAACAAGAGCAACCAGTTTAGCCAAACAGTATGTTTATCCAATCAAGAAAATTGTATCGAGAGAAAGTGAGAAAGAGCTAACCTGACAACTCGGACAGGATAACCCATTTTGCAACTAAGTCGGAGAGCTTCATTTGAAGATGTAAACTTTTGATCAGAAGACTGAACCTTGTTGGTCCTCTTGTTCCCACTTAGATCTCTTCCTCCACTGCAAAGACACATTCACACATATTCAAGGCAAGAACAGAAGACAGAATTGACAGACAAAAATGAAATTAATAGAGCGTAAAAGCAGCTTTTTTACCTTCCAGTGTAGAGAAACCACTCTCCGTGATCCTCATCATCTGCATAGCCTCCAGAGAGTGTCACCGACTGAGCTCCATATTCTGCTTGCCCAGCAATGCCAGCAACGTGGGGGAAGTGAGCTCCCCACTGCCTACAGTCAAGTCTGTCTGCCCAAAATTCCCCAACCAAGACACCTTGGTTTCTGATTGGATCGTTCTCAGCTGGAATGGGACCGAAGTGATCCTGAGGAATAGTCACGTAAATCTTGCCGCTAGCTGCATTGGCTTTCCCTGTCTTCTTAGCCCGCTCAGTAGTGAAAGCCTTGTCAGGACGGTTCTGGTTGCTGACGAAGTGATACACTTTGGCATTGCCCACAGGAGCAGATTTGGAAACCCTCGCCAGACGAATAGCAGAGACCAGAGAATCGTTAATGCGAGGGTTGTTTGCCATCTTCTTTGGAATTGCAGTACGGCATTTCCCACAAGTAGGGTTCTTCTGCGAAACCCATTTCTGAAAACACTTCAGGCAGAAATTGTGCCCGCACGGTGTCTGCAAAAGACATGTACAAGAGATATCCATTAAGAGCACATAAATGTGTAAACAAACACATGATTGCCACATAAATGTTATTATGCATAGTTCACAGCATCAAATACACAGCAAACCTAAAAGCTTAGGGTTCTTTGACAAAAACACAAACTTATCAAAACTGAACAACCAAAAGTAAATAGATCAAGCAATCAAACAGATTGTACATCTACATTGCATAACAATCATAATCGGCAAAGATATTACTAACAATCAGTATAATCCGATGATGGTACCTCCCAAATGAGAAAGAAACAGTAGTAATGACACAAAGGGGATTTTATTCCTGCAATTGCCACAAATGGTAAGCAGAAACAAAATAAAACCTAAAAGTAAGAGTTTTACTACTGGATTTGAGGCATCAGGAAACTCAGTTTAAGAGCGGAATCTACCAAATGAAGAGAATGAGAACATAATCAACCATATCCAGTGAACAAGATTTGAAAATCAAAAGCATAAGAGGGCATGAGTGAGTAAAGCGAGAGCCGGATCCAGAATGGGAGTGAGAGAGAAGACGAACCGTGACTGGCCTTTCAGGCAAATCCAGGCAGATAACACAGAAGAAACTCTTACGAAGAGCAGCTAAAACATCAACATCTTCACCCCCTTCGTTTTCCTTCTCCTCCTCGTCCTCATCGACTTTGCCGCTCACCAACTGCTGCTTCTTCTTAGCTTTCTGCGCCTCAGTCAAAGAGGCATCGGCTTCGATCGCACGGATCCCTGCTACAAGGACAGAGCGGCTGGATTCAACTCCGGCGATTCCGGAAACCGGGACGGGATCAACGTCGCCGGAGCAGTCGGGGCACTCCCACTCCCGAGTCGATTCTAGGGTTTCGGGAGGGGACGAGAGACAAGACACGTGCCATGGCGTACCGCACGTGCTGCACGAGAGGCACTCAGTCTCCGCCGGAGGCTTCAGATTGCAGCGCATGCACACTCCCTCTTCGTTGCAAGGATACTGCGCCATTGTTGGAAGAGAGAAATGGAAACGAGAGAAATCGAGTGATGGAGAGAGAGATCGCTGTTTCCGAGATTTGAGATGTGATGGAGAGAGAGAGAGAGAGAGATTGGGGAAAATATAAAGGAGAGGGAGACGAAAAGTGGAGAGGCGGGTTTTTAAATTTTGGAAAGACGAGCGTCTTTTTCAATTTTCAAACGAATTTTTAAAAAAAACCCCTTTAAACAAAAGAAGAATAAAATCTTCTAATTTGATAACATGTTAACAGATGGCAACAATATCTTTCATTTTTTGTCTTTCTTATGTTAATTTTGTAACTTTTTCTAAAATAAGCTTTGAATATAGCCAAAAATCTTAGGAAATATAATTAAATACAAAGAATATCCATTAGCATATTCCTGTTTTATAATTTTCTATAAAATATAACCTTTTAAAAAAAAAAATTTCCAAATTGCTTCAATTTTTTATTAATTATTTGGAAAACTGTTCATTTTTAATTATTTATTACTGGTCAATATGTCATTTGATTTAAAAATTATATTTTCTTATAAGTTTTTTAGGTATATTTTCGTTTCTAGTCAAAATTATGAAAATTTTAATACCATGAATGTCTTATAACTTTATAAGACTAAAGTAGTGGTGTGGTTTAGTAAAGCTAATTATTGAACAATATTGTATTTAAAATTTAATTTATATATGTGTAATTGATTTTAAAATTTTCCAAATGTCATATGAACAAAATGGTCAAACGTCAGAATGGTCAAAACAAATTGACAACATTGAAGCATTGAAGAGTAACTGTGTGTTATCACATCATATTAAGAGAGGAACTTGATTTTGTGGCTCGATAAAAATTCATAATGATTAGACCTCATGTGTTCGTTAGTGGTCACCTTAACTTGATATATCTTTTACATGTCTTTAAAACAGCATTAGGTGGACCTTAATTCAACGTTTAGAGTCTAATCGGAGGAAAAAAGTAAGATTTGGTGATTCGACTACTAAGAAAAAAACAAACTAAACTCGGATATTTAGTGAATAACTTACCCATTTCATTGTCACGAGAGTATGGTAGAAAAAGCCATCAAAAATAATACAAATTAAGTGTTTGTGTTCTATTTCCATAACATTAGTGGGTGTTGGATGTGAGTCGTGTTCATGGATGACTATTAAAAATTAAAGTAAATGATTCAATGCCCATCATTCTCTCCTCGGACTAATAAGAGACTTGGTTATATAAATCATAAACTAAATTGACCAAAATTATATTGATAGGCTGAAGATTTCAAAATCTCTTTCTTAAAACAGTTCTGATGAAGTTTTTTCATGTGTGTTTTCAAAATCTCTCTTTATTAGAACAATTACAATGAAGTTTCTTTCATGTGTACGTGTTTTCGTTTTGATTACATCTGAGTATCTGACGAAATTCTTAAACGAATGCTAGCGTTATTTTAAGCTTGAACTGTGAAAATGCTAAGTTCGTGATTCTTTTCGGCATTGGTGTGGCGATGATTGAACGTGTGACCGCATTAGGTTAACAGTGTTCGTTAGTGGTCACCTTAACTTGATATATCTTTTACAAGTCTTTAAAACAGCATTAGGTTAACGGTGGACCTTACTTAATCCAACGCTTAGAGTCTAATCCACCTCTTTTTGTCTCTTGGCCGTTCTTTCCATAAAACCAAATCCACTGAATTCGATTGTCAAAATCTGGATTTAGGGGCCATTAACTTCCTGTTTTTGGTTTATGTCTGTTTTCTTTCCCCATTTATAATTCTTCAATTTAACTGTAGTAGATACTATGTTGATTCTAAATTTACGATGAGAACATTTTCCATTATTAAAAAACTTGAAAAAAAATCTCATCATTATAATGTGAATATTTTGGATATTACAACCACAAGCTTATCACTACCGAAATAAAAGTGTGATAACAAAACATTTCTCGAGCTAAATAAGCCAACTTTTTCTTTAGTATTCAACGGTTTCAGTTTTCACCTTGATCTTGCCAAACAAGAAATCTGGCCATTTGCTTTTCTAGCTATCCACAGAAACACAAGACCGGAAAGTTAAGATTCCAAACTGACTGGTTTCAACATTCAAACTAAAAATCCAAAAGCAAAACATCTGATATCCACAAGAATAAGAATTGAAACCAGACCAACAAAAGCTGAACTCTATAATCAGAGAGTAGGAATGGTTTTGGATCCTATGAATTGTTTCAGAATCGCTTTTTCTTCGTCAATACGCTTCTTCTCTTCTGCATTTCTCGGCTTGACTTTCCTTTTCTCCTCCAACATCCATTTGAAGAGCTCACGTTGTTGTTTCTCCGGTATTGGCTCCCTGATCACAACCGGCTCTGCAGTCACTGTGGGAGACACAGACTTTTCCACGGTAACAGGAGCAGCGACTGAACCAGATTTAGCAGCCATCTCTTCATTTGCAGGATCTATGTCCTTTTTCTTAGTTCTAAAGAAAAGGTAACCTGCAAAAGCAATAAGGCCAAGAACCACAAATGATTGTAACGCGAAAGCCTTTTTAATCATAAAATGGGAAGATTGTATATGTAATGTTCAGATATCAACAGCGTAGAACACATCCTACAAAGATCTTCATTTAGGCGTTGAGAAACTTCTATTTCCAAGATCATGAACCAAGAAACTATTCCAGGAAGAATCTTGAAGGTGGAAGTTCGATGTAGATATATATATCTAGAGGTATGTGATGGTATAAAGATGACAAACCCAGTTGCTTAACCTCAGAGTCAAAGTGTGTGTGTATCAATAGAGACAGTAGACAAAACAGACTCTTGAAGATCACAAAATTATCAAGCAGAAACTCAAACATTCACAGTCACAGGCTCACAGCAGAACATATAATCTGAAGCAGATAAAGGTCCAAAGCTTTGTGCCAGATCAAAACCCTAATGATTCTAAAGTTCATAATTATCGCTACTGCTACTGCTACTCCCAGAAATGCAAGCAATTCTCGAAACAAGCATAACCTTCCTCAAATGTTACCCTAATTCGAATTAGGCACACAAAATTCAGAATTCATACGCTTGATTACCTCCGACGGCGAGATTGACGGTGAGGAGAAGCGGCCAGACAAATTTATACCTCCGAGCGAATGATTCCTTCGGAGGCGGAGGAGGAGGAACAGAACCACCACCCATCGTATACGAAGCCGCCGCTGCTGCAGCCGGGGACGAAGCTGATGGTGGAGGAACGGTGGAGTTATTGAAATTGGCTTCGACGTGCTTCAGCTGAGCAATAATGGCTGATACAGATAACAATCGAAACGAGATTAGAAGTCAAATCATATAAATCCAATTTGTGAAAGATTCGTTGAGTGAGCTGTGAAAAAGCGACAGCGTCGGTTTGTTTAATCGGAGAAGAAAGAGAGAAAAAAAAAAAAAAATCATTAGGTAGGGTTGTTTTCTTACCCTTCTTCTTGGGTTTATTGGTGTAAAGCTTGGGACCTTCTTCAGTCATGGCGATGATTCGATTCGTCGTGCGATCAAAACAGTTTCTTACTTCTTCGCAAATGTCCTCCCCTTTCTTCTTCCTCCGGTGGGCTAAAGTTAAATCAAGGGATTTAATTTCAGTTTACACCCAAATGAATAATATTATTTTTCGTATTAGTTTTAAAATTCATTTTTCAACACATTTACTCGCAGTTTTCTACTTTTCTATGTGCCAGCCAAAACATTTTTTGTTAATAGTTAAAAATGTCAATAAATCTAGCGACAATAATAATTGAGCAATTTTCATCTTGAAATGATATAGATTCAATCCTAAAACTAATAATTTGTTTGGCATAATATAAATTAGGAAAACATCATCTTTGGTTTTCTTGTTAACACACAAATCTTACCCTAATTCGTATCATCAAATCATATGTTATCTTACATGTTTAATGTTTGTTGTAAATGTCAAATGCTTTAGGAACAAAAAGAGAGAGAGAGAGACACAGAGAGAGGCAATAAATAGAGTCAATGAAAAAAGAAAACCACTGAGCCCTAAAAGCCATAACACAGTGTTCAGCTCCAGCCTCCTCTTCTACTCCCACGGTCTCTAAATCCTCCGAGCCCTGTTCCACATTCATAACTTGATTAGGTTCTTACTAAATTTAGACACAACCAAGCACTGCAACTCTTGAGATGAAGCCAGTTTCGTGTGTTTCCAGTGAATCAATCAGAGAGCAACCGAGACTGTACTAAAGAGAAAAGATGTTTGCTTGTGTTAACTGACCTGGAGGAGGAGGAGCGGTACTGCGACCCATGGATGACAATTCGGGGCTCACTTTCTGTCCAGCTTCTTCTAGTATGTTGATAAGCTCTTTGGCAAATCTCGCATTTGCAACTGTGAAGAAAGTGTAGGCTGTTCCTTTGGCCCCTGCTCTGCCAGTTCTTCCAATCCTGTGAACATAATCCTCTAGCGATCCAGGGAAGTCGTAGTTTATCACATACTTGACATCTTTCACGTCTGTTCAAAACAAAAACACATTATTAGCTTGTAGCATGCTAAAAAGAGTTTTGATAGAGGAGAGAAAGACTTTTAGTACCTAATCCACGGGCTGCAACGTCTGTAGCAGTCATTATAGGGCTTTTGCCTGACCTAAACTCTGAGAGAACCCAATCTCTCTCTGCTTGACTTTTATCACCGTGTATCGACAAAGCAGGCCAACCATCCATGCGAAGCTGACGAGTGATTTGGTCACAGCCCTTCTTCGTGTCGAGAAAGACAAGAATTCTACTTCCATCCATTATGTCTTCAAGCAACTTAACCAACCTGCAAAAACGATTGAAAAGTTTCAGTTCACCACCAAAGTTCCATGACAAGTGAAACGAGAGAGGCACGGAGAGAGCAGAGGTAAGGAGACATACTTGTTATACTTTTGACTCTCGGAAATGACATCAACGATTTGACGGATTGCACGGTTAGCTTTTAAATCAGAAGATCCTATTATCACCTGCACTTAAGACCCAAGAAGCATGCTCAGCTTTTGTTAACAACTAAACTCTTATGAGAAGAAAACTAATTCGAGAGGTGTCTCTTACTTTGTATGGGTTATAAAGAAACTTCTTAGATAGTTGTTCCACCTCCTTAGGCCAAGTAGCACTCCAGTACAAAGTTTGACGGTCTGGCCGAATCTGCACATGTTTCAACAGATTGTTAAGACAAAGCAACTAGAGTGCACATATATAGGTGACCCAAACAGAGGTAAGAAAACGAACATGTGAAACAATTTTCCGGATCTGAGGGTCAAACCCCATATCAAGCATTCGATCAGCCTCATCCAAAACAAGATAAGTAACTCTTCGCAGGTTTGTGTTGTGCGACTCCATCATGTCTATTAACCTCCCAGGAGTAGCTATAACAATCTCCACACCTAAATCCATAAGCCAATAATCACTGTTAGAATAACCTACACTAATAGTTTGAGAAATGGCACGAAAAGCACTGAACCAAAGCAATTCACCTTTCTGGAGATCACGCACTTGAGGCCCTTTTGGAACTCCACCATAAATGCAAGTGCTCTTAATTTTTGACGACGAACCAAACTTAGACGCTTCTTGCTGTATCTGCACAGCCAGTTCACGTGTGGGAGCAAGAACCAAGACGATTGGGCCGTCCCCAGGAGCTGGTAAACAAATATTTGAATCAGCACTCAATTTGACAACTTACATTAAACAAGAAGGAACCAAAAAAACAATCCGCAAGCAGAAATCAGGCGTTACCTAACATTGGTTGAGCATTCACATGGACTATTGCAGGTAATAAGTAAGAAAGAGTCTTTCCAGAGCCAGTTTCAGCAATGCCAATGAGATCACGTCCCTTCAATGCCATTGGCCACCCCTGAGATTGTATAGGTGTAGGTTCACTAAAACCAGCCTTCTTAATCTCTTCCAAAACATATTCTACGCCAGTCAGGAAATTCCAAATCAGTAGATATTTACAAACACACAGATATACATGAATCACCTAAGACAATGTAAATGAAGCTAGAAGTTCTCAGGATGAAATCAACTTACCAGGAAACCCAACATCACGGAAACTTTTGACGGGCTTTGGAATATCTCGTCCTTCGACAGTAATCTCCCTCAGCTTTCGATACTCCTCCACTTCTGCCTCAGTCATAGCTGCCACAGCGGGGGACTCGACATAGAAATTCTTCTCAAAAGGAGTCAAACCATCCAAATCTGGCTTCCGTGGAGACTCATTGCCATCGCTATCTCTTTTGCTAGCTGAGCTTCCATATGCTGAAGCTCCACCAAACCCTGAGTCACTAAGAAAAAGCAATTTTGAAATTGAAGCAAACTCTTCTTCTCCAACACTAAAAGCACGAACTTGATCAAAATTAATCGGATTTTCCTCAATCACAGACTCGGAAGGAAACAAATTACAGTTCAAGTGAAGTGGAAGGAGCAGCATTAAGTCGGAACAAGCGAGACGTAAATTTGTTACGAAAGCAAACACACTTACCTCCGACGGTCACGGTAGGAGGTGGAATCGCCGGTCCGGCTATCGTAGCGACTCATGATTTTCGTCGAGTCAATTTCTTCCGATTAAGAAATATGACCACCGGAAAGTTAAACGAAATCTAGTCGTTAGGGTTTTACAATCGGGAAGAAAGGAGCCCGAGAGAGTGTCAAGACTCGAGAGAGAAGACAATGCTAAAGCTACGGTCAGCTTGTATTTAATTTTGTCAAACAAACAAATAGGAAACAGACACGTGGATTAATTAATCTCACCGCCTCATCATATTACCGTCAAAACAAAGAAAAACAAAAAAAAGCTGCAAAATATACAAAAAATGGCGATTCTATCAGCGAGCTCTACTATGGTGAGAGCTGGTTTAGATACGCAACCGAGACTCCGATACAATCCCAATGCGCCGCGAAATGTCCAGAAAAACTCTAACTCTAGCTCTTTCGTGCCACCGCCATCTCCTTCATCATCTTCTCCGGCGACAGTCTTAACCACGGGAACTAGCGTCCCCGTTTCCGATTTGCTCAAACGTCCCGCAAGCAAAGGTAATGAAATGTTAGTTTTATTCTACGGGATTCGACGAATAACTGTTTATAACCGTCCAGTTCATGACTTTGATAGAGAGATTCTTACTAAAATTCTGCCCTTTTTTTTTTTTTTTGTAGACAGTGGTAATGAAATTGATGATAATTGTATCGGATACGAGAAATGGTTTCCAAGTCCACCGAAAGTGGGGAAGCCTAGATCTGTTTTCAATGCTGCCTCATTAGCTTATATAGGCGATTCAATCTACGAGGTTAGTCTTCATTTCCACTACGACTTTGTGCTTAGGGTGAGCTTAGTAAATTTTTTGTACTTGATCCTTGTTCTTTAGGATACACAAATGACAAATTATGACACTTTAGTGTTATAGCATTAAGACGGTCACTAATGAGCTTGCGTTTCGTGATTTAAGACAACTTTTTGTACTTCATCCTTCTTCTATAGGATGCAAGGATGTCAAATTATCATCATTTAAGTGATTATAGCATTAAGACAGTTGGTTTATGAGCTTGTGCATGCTTCGTGATTTTGTTATTTAGGATGCAATAATGTCAAATTTGATTACGTTAGTATTAAGTCTTTATAGCATTAAGACAGTCACTAACTCCTTCCAACCAAATTTCTTTTATTAACCTTCTAACTACATCTCTTGGCTTTGTAGATATATGCTCGTCGGCATTTTCTTTTCCCTCCGCTAAGTATTGAAGAATACAACGATCGTGTTCAAGCGGTGGTGCGATGTGAAGCACAAGTATGTCTATCTTCAACCCTTTTGTGTAACGTTATGATGTTTACTGTAGAAATTACCATATACGTGTAATCTCTGTTTATTTACGATTCACATTTTGCTTGCAATTTCATTCGGTTTGTTAAGTTGTTATTTTCTCTCTTCCACCTGCTTTGGGCCTGACAAGTAAATAGTATAACCCTCTCACCATTGTTCTTGTTTTAACTTAAACTATTCTGTGTCTTTCTTTTTCAGTATGCTTTGCTGCAGAAGCTTCTTGATGATGATTTCTTAACGGAGGATGAAAGGTCAGTTACAAAAACATGTCATACGTAGTTTGCATATCCAGTCTTCTATCATCTCTTCATAATCTAAAAGATGCATGGAGATATTATGAACTGTTTGAATCACATGCTACACAAGTTCCAAAGTTCTTTTTGTTTGAGAACGCCAGTACTGATCGATGTAATGGTAACTTCGTTGGTATCCAGAGGTATACTCCGGTGGGGGAAAAACGTAGGCTCGGTTAAAACCCGATCAGCTAGGCGTGCTGGTGTTGCGGTTTATAACAAGGCCTCATCATTGGAAACACTAGTAAGTTGCTCAAATCTGAAACTCACAAGTGTAATACAAATTTGTGTGCTTCTAACTTTTGTAATTGTCTGTTCAATTTGTCTCAGATTGGGTATTTGTATCTAGCAAACGGTAAAAGATTGGATGAAATGATGCAGAAGCTCGGATTCTCAAGTGGTTCTTCTACATAGAGAATGGTTAAGGAGGCCAAGCATAAACTATCCGCCGTAAAATAAAACTATGCTTACGTTTGTAACATTGATATTGTTTTGGATATAAAATCAACTACGACTAAACCATCATCCAACAAAACCTCAAGAGGCATCAAAAGTTATGTCATTACATCTAAATCAGTCGATCTTCACAGAGGAGTATATCTTCCTAACAAACCAGAAACATGCGTAGAAACCGATTGAGCCGGTTAGCACGAAAAACGAGTAAGAGATGATGATCATGTACCCAAAGTAGAGCAGCCCAGAAACTAGCTTTGTGATCTCAAGCTTCGTGAAGAAGTAGAAAATGGAGTAGAGGAAGAGGTAGACTGAGGATGAGCCTGATGTTAAGTAAGCTCTCCACCACCAGTTGTAGTCTTCACTGCAGAGCTGGAAGTAGCAGAGGACGATTGTGATCTCTGCACAGGTCACAATCAAGATCAAGAACACAATGAAGAGGAAACCGAAGATGTAGTAGAATTGGTTGAGCCAGATCGATGTTAGGATGAAGAAGAGCTCGATGAAGACTGCTCCAAAAGGAAGGATGCCTCCAATAAGTATTGAAAAACCGGGTTTCATGTACCAAGGTTGCTCTGGTACTTGTCTCGGGATCTTGTTTGTTTTAACCGGGTCTTCGATTGCAGGTTTTTTGTAACCGAGATAGCTACCAATGAAGACTAGTGGGACAGAGATTCCGAACCAGAGACAGACCAGAGCAAACATTGTACCAAAGGGAATGGCTCCAGATGATTGTTCTTCCCATATGAGTGTGTTGAGAACGAAGAAGATTGCAAAAAGGATACCAGGAAACATGAATGCAGTCTTCAAGGTGATTCGTTTCCACTCGTTCCCTTTGAACATCTTGTGAAGACGGGAAGAACAGTAACCGGCGAATATGCCCATGAACACCCATAAGAGAACCATAGCAGTCATGAGCCCTCCTCTGTTGGATGGAGATAAGAAGCCCAGCAATGCAAACATCATTGTCACAAGGGCCATACCAAAAATCTGAACACCTGTGCCGACGTAAACACAAAGTAATCCAGAGTTCGCGGGGGTCCTAAAGACATCTCCGTGGACAAGTTTCCATCCAGTTTCTTCTTGAGCCTCGTCTTGAGTTTCGAGCTGATTGTAGTTTGAAATATCCTTGTATAAAGTTCTCATCATGATCATCGCTACCATTCCAGAGAGGAAAAGGACAATCATAAGCGAGTTTATGATTGAAAACCAGTGGATTTGATCATCGTTCAGTAGCAAGTATGTGTCCCATCGCGAAGCCCATTTGATGTCACTCTCCTGGATATTTCAATCGTCATTATATGTTTACAGAGCGCAAATAACGAGGTAAATTTGTTACCTTAAAGGTGACATCATATGTAAACACAATTTCTTTTCCTTCCTCAATTTCTTGAGGAATAGTGTTGCTTTGGATCAGATTCTTTGTGTCCTTGTTGCATGTTGTCAGCTGAGGATTTTTTTCATCCCATTCTTTGTATTCATGCAACATACTAAACAAAAGAGAAGAAGAACAAGAAAAACGTCAGCTTATAAGAATCGAGACAAATCAGACTTGATGATAAGCAATAGACAATACCTGTTAGGAGTAACCTCAAAACCAACAATTCGAGAAGAATCAGTCTCTTCGTCTCTGTGGTACATGACTCGGAAACTCAAGTGGTTATGGATAAAGTATTTTTCCTCTTTACTCTACAAAAGTAAAACAAACTACACTCCTTATTGGTACAAGAACGTGAAAAAACAAAAGAAGAAGGTTTCAGAGACGTATTACCCCTTCATAGCTCCCTTTGAAGCCAACACGGAAACCGTGTTCATACGTCGTTGACTGAATCCCATCTCTTCTTTGTCTAAGAACAGCTACCGGAAGATTATCAAGAATCCTGCAGAGTCATTTCATATAAATTGAAAGGGATAAACCAAAACTACTTCATACGAGAATCAAGGAAAGCATATATATATATATATATATATATAAACTTACATATTAGCTCGGTATTCATCATTAATCTTTTCCCTGAAATTTTTCGCAGACTCAGCATTGACTTTAACACGGCAACCTACTCTGCAGGGCTGATCCTCCAACATTTCAAACTGAAACATAATCACAAAACTCAAACATCAAATGGTGAGATTACTGAGATATTAATGTACAAAGATATGATCAGAAGGAAAGAGGTGGAATGATAAAAGTTTTTGCTTACAGTGTAAACCGAATTCTCAATTCGATCTCCTCTGAGAACCTCCCCCAAATTTTCTCCGGTGTTCAAGATCTTAGGAGGCTTACAGTAATTCAGGTAGTAGTAATCATATGGAAGTTGAGTCTTCGTAGACGATAATTTGTTCACTTTAACGTAAAGAGGATCACCCTGTTCCAAAACAAGTAATCAAAAGGCAAGTTTTGCAAAATCATGAGCTCAAAAAGCTTCAATTCGAATCACCGTAAGCTGATTATAACATTCTAATCGAACAAATTCAATTTCTCGGATGCCTACATTCCTAACTGGCAATACTCCTACACTAAAACACGCTCAAGGATTCTACGATGATACTAGACGAAACAAAAAGTTACTACAGATCTGGATTAAATTACACACCATAACAATCTCAATCAACACCGGAAACCTTATATCGATATCGGCTTCAAACGTGAGATCGGAATAACCAAAAAGCGTACCTTCTGGAAGTCGCGAGGAGCGACACCGGGAAGATAGAAGGCGCCAAGAGTGGAAAACAAGAGGAAAGAGAGTAAGAGAATGCCGTATATTCGAATCGTAACCGCCATCTTCGTTTCTTTGTTGCTTTCTTCTGTAAATCTCTCTCCGAGGCTTCTCTGAGATAGAAGAAGTAGCCGAGCGTAAAACCAAAAAAAAAAAAAAAAAAAAAAAAAAAANGCCGAGCGCAATGGAACGATAATAGCCAATGCAAGAAGAAAGCTTCCAATTCAGCAGAATCCTTGAAACGGTGTCGCTTTCACACATTCTTCTATTTATTTATTTTCTTTTAAAATGTGAGAATTGTCACAAAATCGTTGTTGAAAAAGTGTTTCTTGCTTATTGCTTATCAGCTATTACTTCCCAAATATATACTTCCAAAATGTTTCTTCCCTATTGTTCCATTGTACTTTTTGTTTGTTTCATTTAATTTCCCAAAATTTGAATAGAGTAGTAAAAGTTTCAACAATGTTCTCATGTAATATGGTATCTTATTTCTTTTGTTTCAATGTAAAAATATTTTCCACTCAAGAATCAAGACTGACTAAGTGAGTGAGAATCTTCACAGGCAATAAATGGTGACATTGACTCGTCATTGATTTGGGCAGGCTTCAAGCTCCAAGCATTTAGGCTCAAGACATCAACACTTTGAGTTCCTTTGTTAAAGACAAAGATATTTGCATTTTCTCCGATTGCCAATTTTGGATACACTCTTGTGGTTATACATACTTTGCCTCCCCCACCATAACTCTCCACTATAGAGTGATCAATCTACAAAGACAAAGAACAAAAAAAAAAAGCAAGCTAATCAATTCCGTAGTATTATTATGCATCGATTGAAGTTATAAATGTTTGGGTGAACCAACAAAAATGTGGGCATGTCCGCTTCAAATAAAGCCTAGCTAAGTCTTTTTAAGTTTGGAAAACAAGAAACAAGATCGTAGTATATAGTCGAAGTACACATACATGAGTCCTTTAACAGGAAACTTGTTTAAGGAGGTATCTTTTCACATATACTTAAAACTTACCAAAGTCCTGAGAGAAAGTGTTTCGCGAGAAGGGTCTATCGCCACAAAAGCACCAAACGTTGATTTATCATTTTCTTCATTCAACGAAGATCTGCGTGTGAGTGCCATTTAATTCTGTTAGCATTTTATGTAATTAAACACGAAAAGAGTATAAACGTGTCTTTAAATTGATGTAAAGATTTGAGATATATATACCTGCTTTGGTTACTGCACATCAACACTACGTACTTAGTATTCTTATTGGTATCATTTGACTTGAAGATTCTGAAGTAAACAGACGTGTACTCTTCCAAGCCATTGGATGCCAAAACCATCAAACCAAATGGCCCTAAACCGGAATTAACCGACGAATCTTCCTGGCTACATATCTTTTGCGGGTCGGTCCAGCTCGGTTCAATCACATCCGCTTTTTCCAAGTTTTTTACCTTGAACGATACGTCAACATCTGCCTGCTCAATACCAAAGGATATCAAGCAAAAGCCACAATTCGTTAAAACAAAACCTTAAGTGTTTTTAGGTCAAATTAAATATTTATTCCTACCTGTGTTGCAGTAACACCATGAACTTGATGAGTCGATTCTGCCTTAAGAACTTTGTTGCGCCAACTGACTTGTGTCCCACGCAAGGTCTCAATCTCTTCAATCGGCCATTGTAGCAATTCCTTTCCCGATTCATCTAGCCATATTTTTCTTGGAAATGACTATAGAATCATGAAAATAAATCAGTTAATTTCTGTTGATCATATTATCAAAAAATTAATCTAGCTAGGGCATACTAAAAGTTTACCTGAAGACCGGACCAACCCTTCTTAATATCATCCTTAGCCGGAGACGATTCATTAACCCAACCCCACAAGATCCTTCGTTTCTTAACATCATCGAAAAACGTTTTCGACGCGTAAAATTTCCCGTAGTCTAATCTCGGAGCCGATCCGTTTTGCACAAACCCAAGATCCGGAACATAAACATCTTTCTCACCATCGTAACTTCCGATAGTGTAGTAGTCGTGTGTCGTTTCGAACAAACTCACTTTAAGCACGTGTTTAGTAGTCTCGTCAGACGACGACGTGTCTACACCGTCCGAACCGGTTGTCGAAACCAGGAAAAAATCAGGACATTCCCACATTCCGGTTAAGTCTTCGTAGTGTAGTGGCTTTGTCGATTGCGTCCAATTAAAGAAATCTCGACTTTTGTAAAGAATCGCTAATCCTCGACGATCGTCCGTCGAGCTTCCGACGATCATTCGCCATTCTCCGTCGCTTCCGAGCCACGCAGTGGTCGGATCTCTAAACCGGTCCGGGTTAATTCCGTTGACGGAGTTAGGAGCTATTAATGGATTTCCCGGCGATTTTGACCATTCTCGGAGATATGGATCGGAATTGTTAACCGGAACGGCGACATTTTGGACTTGACTTTTGTTTTGGTCAATGCCGGTGTAGAGGATCACGGGTTTGCCGTTTGCTAGAATCGTTACGGAGCCTGACCAACAGCCGTTGATATCCGACGGCAGAGATGGATTGAATGCTGGAGGTTGTGGGATCCAGTTGATTAAGTCGACTGACGTGGAGTGACCCCACACGATTCTTACATCCCAAACGGCGCCGTATGGGTTATATTGATAGAACAGATGGTAGATTCCTTTGTATATCATTGGTCCTACATAAAAAAAAAAAAAAAAACAAATGCGTATTTTGTATAGATTCAATCATTCAAATATATTTTACTAAACCTTGAATAAAAAAAATAAAGAGAACAAACTAACCATTAGGATCTGCAAATATTTGTCGAATCAGATTTCATCGAACATAACGGAATCCACAAAGAATAAAACGATGTTAGAAGATCGAATATACACATGAGTACACATCGATGGAAGTACGCATAATATACAGAAACCAGATCAAGCTCAGTTTGGTACTGTACATACCGTTCATCCAATTTCTGGGAGGTTGGAAGTGAAAACCTGTCCGGTACGGTTGGTTGAGATCCTGTTGTGAAGCTTCAAGATCGATGATAAAGTTGCAGAGCAACAGCGATAGTAATAGTGAGAGACCAATGTTGGAACGATTTAATTTCGCCATTATTGCTGTTCTTTTTTCTTTTTTTTTCCCTTTTTCCCTTCTCTCCCTTTCTTGTGGTTGGGTTTTGGTCTAGATATTATTAAGTACGAGGTGTTAAGTTATTGACGGCTCATTTAATAATAAAAATGATTTATTTAACAAAAAAACACGAAAAATGAAACGGAGATGGAGATGGATAGCCCTGTGCATTTAGGGTTTTGGGACGGAAATCGATGGGAACGGGACGGGAATGGAAAATTTGGGAATCCAAATATACTTCCCAAAAAATTACCTTATTATAATGGGACGGGAAATAGCGGGAATGGGAAGGGAACGGGAAAATTAAGAATAAAAAATCAATTCCCAAAGTCTTAATAAATCAGAAAATTGAAGATATTTAAGGAAATTACGAGAAATTTCGGGAAAATATGGGAAAATACGGGAAATTATGGAAAAATTGAGAAAAATATGGAAAAATTTGGGATATTTAAGAAAAAAATATCTAATTTTCAATTTTTTATTTTTTAAAAGGGAAAATCGGGAAATCCCGTACCTTTTCCGAACCCTTCCCTTACCCGTTTGAATAAAATATATGTTCCCAAATGGAAAATTGCAAATTTCCATTCCCGAAAAGTTCGGGAAAGTTTAAATGGGTAAGGGTGGGAATGAGATTTCCGTTCCGAAATGCACAGGCCTAGAGATGGAGATGGAAAAAAAAGCTCTCACATTGTTGGCTTTTCACATGGTTGGAGAGTCTTGGAAAGATTAATAAACAATATTTAACGTACAAGTGGGTATGTAATTGCAACTAGATCCATTATTCAAAGATCAACCAATTAACTAACCTTAGCTAACCTTACAATTTTGTCAATCAGCAGCAATAACGATGCCGTGTAACAGAGTAAGAGAGTTAAGCAACAGACCATATTTAACAATTCTCTTTTTGGGCCTATGGGTTTGAGTAGAAAAATTGAAGCCCATAAATATCTAGAGCAGTAATCTGGGCCTATGGGTTTACTTGGTTTGGTTAGATTCTGTTAAAAACAGTTTTGCAACTAATATTCGGGTTATCGAAAACCGGTTTTACTACGGGAACCAGAACGACGACGTTTCGAGGAGACCAGAAACGGAAACATTGGGAACGGGTGTGTCCGAAAGGTCGTCTGACCGCGTGGATGGATTAAGTTTCGCAGAAAGAGAAGAGTCAAAGCCAATCATGACTCTTTGCTTAAGAGGTACAATCCAATCACAGCATGCCACGTTTCTTTTTCGTCTTCTACGGTTACATCGACGGTCGACCTGTCACTTTCACCTATGTCTGTAGATGAGAGATTCCTCTTCCGCTCTTCGTAGCTGCTGCTGTCTATAATATCATATATACACATATATTGTAACAGTAAGAATTTGTGTTCATGTAATTTTAAATTTCAAAGATTGAAAATGAATTACATTTATAAACCAGTTAATATATATGTATATTAGACGATATAATTTAAAAGTAGAACAAGATCATATATGTGCACCTTCTTTATCCATTTGTCTTAATCAGAATTCAAACTTATCAGTTATCAGCTTATCATTGACAACTACAACAAATAAAATTTCAAACTTATGACTATTATAAGTCTTAGGGTCCATCAGAGGCCGAAAATGACGTTGGCAAAGATTCGATGCTATAAAAAAAAATGAATTGAATTATTATTTAAAAATAAATAATGGGCTTCTAGCAGTATTAAGATCAACTTGAGAAATTAGACCTAAACAGTGATATCAGCTCTTGTAGTTATATTCCTGCTTCGGTTATTTACCATCCTACAGTATAACCTATTCATCCTATTCTCATCTCTTACTTTACAGTTGAATTTGTTTTTCTTTTAGGTATATATTATCCGAAATTATTTACCAAAACCTAAGAAATTATAAAACGACAGCCTCCATTATTATATTTCAATTAAAACATGATGGGGGGTGTTTGGGGGGGGGGGGGGGGGGGGGGGGGGGGGGGGGGGGTTTTTNTTTCTGATAAATTTATAGAAATAAATTAACGTTTTGTTTTAGGTTGAGATATTATTTTATACAGTATAATTTGAAAAACTAGGAGCCACGCGTTGTTGACGTGGAGACATGGACCTGTAATCTTTTTCTTAGCTATAGTTTTCGGATATTGATTATATGTATGAACTTTAACCAAAAAAAAAAAAAAAAATTATATGTATGAACTAACTAGTAGTACTTGTCTTTGGTGCTTGGTTATCTCAGTGGGTTATTATTTTTGCATGAAGAAAATTGTTTGTTTACCAGTTATGCAATAATAATCGAATAGCGTTATGTTCTTTTGACATTTAATGGCAATAATTATGACTAACGACAATAATCAAATGCACCATTACGGCTTGTTGCCTGTCATTAAACTGATCAGAATACGTGATTAAAAATTCAAAGCCTCAGAATATATGCTGTTGATTGCTGCTGCAATATGCCAACCGCATTTGATGTGTCACCTATTTGTTTGATATGTCACGACCAAATGTCATGGATACACATATGTCACGAAAAAAGTAACGACGCTGTGATGTGAGTATTTTATTAAATTCTTCTTTTTCTACGCATGTCTATTCTTGCAAAATTTCTTAAGTATTACTCCTCTGTTTCTTAATAATAGAAAATTTTCTAGACAATATTTGTTATTTCACAAAGATATATATTATAGGTTTTTGATGCATTTTTTCAGATTTCAAAAAATATTAATTGTATTTGTTGAATTTTTATTGGTTTAAAATTATAAAAAATTATTTTATTGCAAAACCTATACAATAATAATTAAAAAATTCTTTTTTAATATGTGTGAAAATACTAGAAAATTTATCTTAAAAAATAGAAAGAGTATTTAGTTTTTTTTTTATTATTTCAGTTACTATATATAGCTCAAGTATGACATTAATAAATTACCATTTATAAAAGATGGATTAAACACGTAAAATGGTTGAGAAAATAAATTCTTAAAATGACACAATAACAGTATTAATTATCATAAGTTTTTGTCAGTTTTTGTTTACCTTGTTTTAAATGTAGATAAGATAAGGAGTTTAGTGGTGTCTAGTCTACGACCTTGGACCGACCATGGTCTACGCATGAATTATCGTTTTTAATTTTCCAAAATTGCATAAAAAATGTCAATGATTTGTGTCCATAGCTCGATGTAGATCATAAAGTAGGTTAGGGCATGCATGTGTCACTGAAATATTTTTTTTTCGTGCACTGAAACACAATTAAATCCATGGAGTATAATTTAATTAATTTCTCTTTTCTTTGAACATGAAAAGCCTCACAAAATGAACCCAGAAAAAAATAAACAGAAAAGTGCGCCTTTTCCCCTTTAATCAATGAATCAATCATGCATTTAGGACTGAAAATTACTTGCAACTAAAAACTAAAAATTGATATATTAAAGTTTGTATAGTAGTATGGAGGCCAATTGGCCAAACTCTTGTGATATATTATTTTTATTTTATATATTTTCAAAATAACTTATTAAAAATAGATCTGTCAAATTTATAAGAAAAGTGTGAATATTAAAAAAAAAGTATTCAATAGACTAATTTGTTTTAAGCAAATTAATACTAGAATGTTAGGTTCTTTCTACAAAACATACTCTCTAGATCAAAATTCAGATTTGACAATGTTGTCACAAAAGTAGAAACCAATAAATTACAGATTCTTAGCCATAAATGTCGTACAATTATGAAGACTGAATAGTCCAAATAAAACAATGAAATCAATTACTCCTAGGGAAATATAGTGCATAGTGCATGCACTAAAACGCATTCAAACATGTCTTCTCGCTATCTCGAGAAACGTACAAAATTATAAACTTACAATCTCCTCTTTCTGCAAGCTTTTCACACAACTGTGTGAGAAAGTATATTAACATTTGGCCCACCTTTTTTATGGTAAAAAAAAAAGAAGAAAATATTATAAACATTTTCCCCATGAAAAAACAGAAAATAATAAAAACCAAATTTACAGGTAATAATACTTTGAAAGGACAGACTGCTTTGAGCTTCTGTGTAAGTATAAGTAAATAAAAGACAGAAAACGCCAACGCCAGAAGAGTTTTATTTGTTCTTTGCTTTTTACATTAGCGGTAGGGTTCTGATTATTATTTCAATTTTTTAAAAAGTTTTGAAATTATAAGCTTCAAATATCACACACAAAGAGAGAAAGATAATTGAGTTTCTCTCATCCACAATCTCTTTCTCTCTCTCCTTCTTCTTATAGGTATTTGAGATTTTCATCCTCCCTTCTTGCTTTGTAGTAATTGATTTTATTTATTATCTTGTTTATTCAAGTTGTGCAGTAGTTCTTGTTGGATTTTCTATGTTTTTTCTTTTGGATTTTTGTTAGTAAAAGGCAAACCTTAAAGCTTCTTGTTAATGTTTGAAATGAACAAGAACAAAAAGTCCTGGTTTTTATGTTCAGCTTTCAAACAAACTCTCTCTCTTGGGTTTTGGATCTTATTATTATTTTTGTTCTTCCCATAAACCAAAGATTGTCTCTTTGGTCTAAGCCAAACAAGAAAGCTAATTAAATAGTTATAGAAGTATGGGTTTCACTAATTTCTTGGATGTTTCTGCTTAAAATCTTCTCTTCGCTATATTTTCCCACTACTCTTTGTCTGCTTTCTGATACACACACAGATCTGAAAAAAAAATTTGTCCTTTTTTTGTTTTGTCTGCGTCTTCAAGGTTTTTGTTTAGGATGATGATGAACAAAGATATGTCACTTCATCATCAACAACAAGTAGAAGAAAACATGTCGAATCTGACATCAGCTTCAGGAGATCAAGCAAGTGTGTCTGAAACTAGTGGCTCCAACTTTCACTACAACGTTAATCCAACTATGCAACAAGAACAGTCTTTTGCTGGACAATCATCTCAAAAGAAGAAGAGAAACCAACCAGGCAATCCAGGTAAATTATTCATTAGTTCGACACAAATATTTATCCAACAAAAAATTCAACCTTTCTTGATTTTCTTGTGATATACCGTCATCGATTGTTTTTGTGAAAATTATGGGTCTTCGAAAAAGGAATATTCTTTTTACCCTTTTGAATTTTGTCCTCTTTCTCGTCGCTATTATTGAAATGGGCGAAACCGAATAAAAATCCAAACTTTATTAGTTGTTTCTTTCAAGTTCCTTAATTTACGAGATGGGTTTCGTTTCTTGACTGGAAGACAGCAAACCCGAAAAGTATAGACTGTTACTATAAATTAAGCAAATTTCTTGGTCTACTAATCAACTTCTTGGTGTTGTTTTCTTGACTTTTCAATCAGACCCAGAAGCAGAAGTGATGGCTTTATCACCTAGAACACTAATGGCAACAAACAGATTTATCTGTGAGATCTGCAACAAAGGTTTTCAGAGAGACCAAAACTTGCAACTTCACAAAAGAGGTCACAATCTACCATGGAAGCTTAAACAAAGGTCAAGCAAAGATGTGATAAGGAAGAAAGTCTATGTGTGTCCTGAGCCAGGCTGCGTTCATCACCATCCATCAAGAGCTCTCGGTGACTTGACCGGAATCAAGAAGCATTTCTTCAGAAAACATGGCGAGAAGAAATGGAAATGTGAAAAGTGTTCGAAGAAATATGCGGTGCAATCAGATTGGAAAGCTCATTCTAAGACTTGTGGCACTAAAGAATACAAATGTGACTGCGGAACTCTCTTTTCTAGGTAATAAAACTCTTCTCAACATTAAATTTTGTTTTCTTTATTACTTAAGTCTAAGGTTATTTTACAAATTAGGAAGAAGACAAGAGTGATGGTGATGAAAACTTTACATGTGTTGTGTAATGTGAAAATGAGTGACACATCATAGTATATGGTACTGGTACCATCTGTTGGGATTATGAGTAGTTTCATTTAATTTTTGAATAGGACAAAAGTGGTAATTAATTAAGTAGCTCAAAGAATCTCCATTTAAACAACTATTTATTATTATGGTACTTCTTTTTTGTTTTTTTTCGCTGTATATACGTAAAAATTGATTTTATTTCTTGAGTCCTAGTATAGAAATCATTTTATACGGTCACATTTATTGCATATTGATCTCTATCATCTTCTTATTCACACGTGACATGATGCCCCCACAAATAATACATGCCTTGGAATGGACCTACAAACCTCAAAAAGTCATATTGTTTTGTTGGTTAATTTTTAAGTATTTTTTTTTTATTTTTTAAAAACAGGCATTTGGTTTATTTGTGATTTGTTTCATATTGCAGGAGGGATAGTTTCATAACGCATAGAGCATTTTGTGATGCATTAGCAGAAGAGAGTGCAAGAGCCATACCAAACCCTATTCTCATCCAATCTTCTTCTCCTTCTCCTTCTCATCATCATCATCATCATCTTCAATCACAGCCAAGCATCAACTTCTCTTCTTCTTCTTCTTCCCAGAACATCATCACCAACAACAATCTCCATGGTCACGAGTTCTCTATGAAGCAAGAAGAACCACAACATCACTTCCAAAACATCCCTTCTTGGCTTGCTTCATCAAACCCTAACCCTAATGGCAGTAGTGTTAACTTGTTCCCTCTTGCTTCTCCTTCAACCACCGGAAGATCCAACTTCCACCACCCATCTCCGGCTATGTCAGCCACAGCTTTGCTCCAGAAGGCAGCTCAAATGGGTCCGACAAAGTCAACTAATGCTCCAGAGGAAGAAGAGAGGTCGTCGTCTAGGTCAGGCTATAATAACCTGATCACGACTACAATGGCGGCAATGATGACTTCACCACCAGAGCCTGCATTCGGATTTCAAGACTACTATATGATGAATCAACATCATCACCATCACGAAGGAGGAGAAGCTTTCAACGGTGCTTTTGTCACGAGGGACGAGAAGAACGACGATGGTGGAGGAGAGACGAGGGATTTCTTGGGGCTAAGATCGTTAATGTCTGATAACGAGATTCTAAGTTTCGCAAATCTTGGGAACTGTATCAACACTTCTGCCTCAGAGCAGCAACATAGCCATCAAGATTAGGTACTAGCTAGTATATGTATAGAGATTTTTCTATAAGGTTTTAATATTTATGTTAAATGTTATTATCGAAAGGATAATCATTTATCATCACGGGTGCATGCAAGTCTATACCAAAAATAGAAGAAAAATTAGTTTTATAATTTTGTCTAACGTTTGTTTGTTAATCAGTTATTTAATAATTGTGTTGTCGTGTTGATGATTTTACGTTTTCTCTTACACATGCAAAACATACGAGAGTTCTTAATATGCGTATTTATGATTACCGAAATGGTCAAAGTGAAGTCAACACTCTACACTTCTTTTTGGTTCTCGCTGCTCCGCACGTGTATATATATATATATATTTATATGATATTATTGAATTGTTTAATCCTAATGACAGAAAACTCTCTCGCCATACTGAGAAATTGGAAGTAAATAAAAGTATAAAACTACATTTTGTATGTAGTTTATAAGAGAAATTAATCTTTAATTAGAACAACAACAAATGTTGCCATGACCTCTAGGACTGGCTTGGCATGAGCCATTGGTTAGTGGTGGGAACTCAGGCGGTCCACACTGACTCCTACAATCTTCGTTGCTGTTGCACGGTCCTTTGTAGACGTCACACAGCCCTGGATGATCAGCATTGATCTCTCTTGCATCTATATCAATTACCACAACACTTCAAACACTAATTAAAACAAATTTAAAAGAGAGAGAGAGAGAGAGAGAGAGAGAGAGAGAGAGAGAGAGAGAATTATGCTTCTTGATTTTAGATGTGATTAGTAAGAAACGTATTACCTCTTGATTGGGAAGCAACCAGGAGAGAACATAAAACGAGGATTATTACAAATTGAAGATTTGACAATGCCATTTTGTTGGTATGAAGTAAAGACTAAATAGCAAGAACATGCCTATAAGTACTAGAGAGAAAGGGAGAGTGATCATGCTGTTTACCATTAGAATAATTTGGGATTGTGTAGTGATCTTGTCTAAATAAGGACAAATCTTTGAAAAAAGGTAAGAAAATCTTACTTATCAAAAGAAAACGTTGTATATATATGATCAAAATCTTTAGGAAATAATCAACTTTTCTGAACAAGGGAAAAGAAATATTTAAAAATAAGATATGATATCAAACCTGAATTATTACCTAATCGATTCAATCTTTGCACGATCCAAATTATATGAACGTTTCAGTTCAACAGTAAAGTTATGAAATGAATAATGTGACAAGCAACCAACCAAATTCATTGACAATGAGCAGGAGCTCTTTAATCTATTTACTAAATTTAATTTAACTGAGAATCATGCTCAAAATAGAGCATATATAAAACTGTACAAACATCAAAAGTAAACTTATTTGAAGTTGTTTTTGTTGGTTTTGTTGTTCTCTTCAGCACCAACCTTATATATTGCAGTGTTACAATGATGTTATTTGTTTCAATACTGTTCCAAACTTCCACTTTGTGTTGAAACAGAGAGGTCTAAGGAAAGAGAGTGTCATCAGCGACCTGCACTTGGGTCACTGGAATTTGCTGCTACGACTCCAACTTGTTTGGCGGAACTTGCTTCTTCTTCCGGGAAAGCAACAGAGTCACCATTTAAGCCGTCAACAATCTCGTCAATCTTCTTAAACTGGTATGGCCACTTGCTGTTGTATAAAAACTGCCTCAGATCGAATCTGTTGTCCTCTGGAGAGTAACTCTGCAACCAAAAAGTTCGTTTTCTCTCAAGAAAGATTCAAAACATGTTTCAGACAGATTTTATGATCAGTAAGTAGTACCTCAGCGTGGTAAGATGGTGTGAGGGTAGTCATTTTGTGTCGATTGATGGAATAATACTTGAAGAAGTATTTCACTTTCTCAGCTACTTCTGCTGGGCTTAGCTTTGTTCCCCACTTGTAACATAGATTCTGCAGAATCATTATTACAGACCAGTTTCAGTTTCAGTTTCAGTGTATCAATGATTTAGAACTTATAAGATTTGTCTGAAGATCACAACTCAAACCTTGAACATGGAAACCGGGCCACACCGGAATATCTTCCGCATTCTTCCATAGACTGAAAGCTCTTCGTATGTCATTCCCATGTCGACTTCATCAAGCTGTTTTTCACAAATCAAGAGATCTGTGAATTGATGACTTTCTTCGACATTAGCTACATAGACTCACAAACAGTTTTTTATATTACCTGAGTATAGTCAGAACGAATGGGCTCAAGCTCGGCTGTTGGTGGAGCAGCTTCTATGTCTGCCAGGGATTGATAACCGAGATTCGTTGCAGCCCATCTTAAGAACAACCTCAAATCTTGTTTACTGATACTTCCAATGGGATTTATGTCTGCTGAGCTACAATCATACTGTTTCAACAAAGAAATTTGAGTTATTAAAAACCTAATGGGATTTGAGATGTATCAGCAAAGAGAGATAAGTCCCATCACCTTTGTCAGGTAACCACGAAGTCCTTCATCAACATTAGAGCTGCCAAGAACAAGGTAAAAGCCTGGTTTGCTATGAACCCAAGGCAAGAGAGATGCTAGCATAAATGCTAACACCATTCTCATCCTGGCTTGAATGTTCTGCAACCCAAGATTCTCAACGTTTGATCCTCCATCAACCTATACACAAACCCAACAACCATTTCCTTGTTCATCTTCTTCATTTCATTATGATCACCATTTTTTGGGTTGTTCCAACTGTGTGTGTAGGCAATGTACACACTTTACCTTATACCGAGGTCGCTTTCCTGTAACCGTTTGAAATAAAGATAGAACCGCAGAAACAACGCCATCTATGCAAACATCAAGATGCCATGCGCCGATCTCTTCTGCCAGCTGCTTTGCACGCATTTTTGTCTCCTCGGAACTGCAAAATTGAGATTTCAGTAAGGAAAACGTTTAATGTTTTCTGCTAAAATCCTCATTGCTACTGTTAACTAATTTACCTGTTTTCAGACCCCATAAAGACGGTGTAGAATATTCGCTTGGCAAACTCTTTGCTATCAGTAGGAAACTCCCCATTCGCATAATTCCCAATTCGGTTCGCATCAGTCTTCACTTGCTCATCTCCTTCAGCAATTTCTACACAAGAAGAAGATATCAGCATCATCAAGTTATTCATGTGGTCTTTCAAAAATAAGACGAAACACAGTTCAACATACCTTTAACAACAAGTTGGCACATGCAGCCAACAATAGCTGCAACGGAGGAGCTGTCTGCTCCACCAGAAAGGGGAAGCAAAAACCCTGAGGCGCCACTTCTTCTCAAATAGTCCCATAGCCAGCAAGCAGGACCAAAGGCTATTTCCTCTTGTGGAGAGTGGTACATAATCTACATACTCATGAATATTAGAATTGGTGGAAACTTGTGAAATGTTAACTTAGGATCCAAGATATGGGAAGCAGAGGAGGATTGAGAACCTTCTTCGGACTGCTTAGTGTCATTTTTAGGTTGAAGGACTGTGTCAGCTTATAGGGCACGGATACTGAAGATACTTTAACCTTGCAGCTAGCTTGTTCCTGAAAACTACTTATAGATCCGCGTAGACTAGCAACCTTTCCCAGACAAAGAAAGCAAAACAGTCCTCAAGAAAACTTTCATTTATACATCACAAAACAGAGAAAGCAAAGTTCAAGTTTAGCTATGGGATACCGCATCTAGATCAACTTGGGAAACGACGACCTCAACGTCCCTCATTGAGAACTGTGAACCTTGAGCCACAACATCACCGTTTACAACAACGCATGCACATCCATCTAAATGAACAAATCAAGATGGTTACTGACGAAACAGTAGATAAGATTTACTCAATTTCTAACGATTTCAATCCCTTAAGGTTCTTTTGAAGAACATACCGTAATATAAGCGGCCACCATCGCATCCCTGTTGATTGCTGTACATATAAACCCCACCACGAGCGTGAGTAGCCCCCATGAAAGCATTCAAACGAATATCTAGCTTTCTCAGTTGGTGATGACTCCCACTTGCATTCATAAATACTTCTACCCCGTTCAATGCAAGATCAGCATGAGGAGGAACTGGACTGAACAGCTCCTCACAGACTTCAGCTGCAACAGCTCTGATAAAGGACAAAGTAATCAACACAGTTTAGAATTTGCAGACAAAATCACTGACATTGTTACTGAAAGCAGAGTGAAGCATTCTAATCCAAACTCACGTGTCGATAAATTGGATGTAACCGTAACCGAAAGGGACTGTTTTCTGTGACAGAGCCTCTGAGATTTCAATAGGGAGCTGAAACTCCTCGAGCTCTCCTCTCTGCTTCCAAGCCGTGAACCACCTCAGCTCCCTGTAGTTTCCATCGTTTGCGAGCCACATTTTTGGTCGAATCATGATGATTCTTCTGTTCATGCAGAGAAGCTGACAATTATACCGCTCTGCTCCTTTAATCACAGGCATTCCTATGCTGCACAATATCCCATCCGTCCAATCACCAAGTAACAATTCCTTGAAACAATCCCACCTGAAGGAACATTAGAAAACATACATTGACTAAGCAATTCAAGCGATTCCTCATCAAATGGGAACTAAAAAAATGAGAAGCATTACGCGTGAGTGACGGTGTCTAGCTCCAAGAAGTGATCCTCACAGCCATAGCCAGTGACCTCGAGCTCGGGTCCAAGCCTGATGACAGCACCGGCAGCTTTTGCCTCGGCGATCGAAGCCTTGATGTTCTTCATGTTGCATTCGAATTCCATGGCCCATTGGTTCAGGTTACACGTCGCGACCTTCAACAACCTCATATTCGTCTCCCAAAGCAAAGACACGCAGTGTTACTCTCTACCTACAGACTACAGTAATACGGTGTAGAGTAAACAGTTATTATAGTGTGATTTTCTTAATTTTCAATCTGAAATCAAATCAAATCCAAAAGTTTGAGCCTTTTAGGGTTCATCGGAAAACTTACCGTCGATTTTGGGTAGCAAAGCTCCAACGAAGTCAGATAGATTCTCCTGGAGAAGACAAGACGCTAAAATATGGGCCAATTGTCACAAAACCGAAAATAAAGGCCCATTTTATTTGTTCACAACACAGGCCCAACAAAGGAAATTTAGACAAACCCAAACCTATTTTCCTCCATTCTGAGAGTTTATCACAATTTAACAAAAGGGCGTTGTTTATACAATCTCTCAATACGACATCGTTCTGTGATTTTAATAATTAATACAGCTTCAGAGAGAGATGGTTTAAAGTTGTGCTTTGGTCTTTCTTCTCTGATATATTCCCTTTTGTGGACGGCGACATTCAGGATCTCGGAGTAAATGGATCAGTTCTCAGGAAGTAGTAATTGGTCGATGATCCCAAACATTCAGGCGCAGGGTAACTTCGGCACACCGTCCAATCAGGACCATTTATTCCTCCAGCAGCAACAGTTTCATCATCAACAACAACAGACCCAGCAGCAGCAGCAATTCCAGCCACAAGAGATGCAATTCCAGCAATTTCAACAACAACAACAACAATTCATTCAACAACAGCAATTCCATCAACAGCGCCTGTTGCAGTCTCCTCCTTCTCAGCAACCATCGTCGCTGCAATCTCCTCCTCCGCCGCAGACGGTGGTTCACACGCCGCAATCGATGATGCATACACCGCAGCAACAGCAGATTGTACACACTCCGCAGCAGCACCAGTCGTTAGCTTCTCATTTCCATCTCTATCCGGTAAGAAACCAAAAAAATGGATCCAATTCAGTTTCAATCGGAATCCTTTTGGGTTCTAATGTATTGTCTGCGATTCGCAGCTGGTGGAGAAATTAAACGATGCGATCGAAACTGGAACACGAGATCAGAATTCCGATGCACTGGTTTGTTTTTCTCTCTTTTCTTCTCTATTCAAAAATATCCAGTCTTTAGGGTTGAATTGCCTGATGGGTGGAAATTGCAGGTGACTGAATTGAATAGCCATTTTGAAAAGTGTCAACAGCTCTTGAATTCGATTTCAGGGTCATTAGGATCCAAAACCATGGTAAATACTAACATTTGGATCATAAGAAAGTCTTGTTTGGCCTTTCTTATGGGAATTGACTACTCACATCTCTTGTGTTTATTAGACTGTTGATGGACAAAAGCGAAATCTAGAAGAAAGTGAGCTATTGCTGCAACAAAGAAGGTAAAGCAAAACTGTCACAAGATGTTATCTTTTAATTTGATCATTATGATCTTGCTCTTACTTTGTGTTTTTTATATCTTTGGTCAGGGAATTGATTGTGGAGTATAGGAAATCTATTGAAGAGCTTGTGAAGATAGAGCCTTAGTTTCTCCCAACATGTTTTGGATATTCATTCTCTTGTTCAAGCAATGTACCTGCTAAAGACCAATGATTGCAATCAGTAAACAGCTCTTAATTCACAGGATAAGAAAATGTTTTTTTTTCTTCTTTCTATTATATCATCAGGTTATAGTAGAGTACAAGGGATCATGTGTTTTTCGTCTGCATGAACAACACTTAAAAACAAAAGCAAAATCTCTGACCACTTCTATACTTTTGGCATCCCCCCCCCACCACCCAAAAAAAAATTAAAATATTTCGCTCATCTCTTGAGATCTTATATTGTATAAAGAGAAGATGGAGCTTGAAGATCAGAAAAAAATATTCCATGGAACACTAGAGATTACAATCTTTGATGCAACACCTTTTTCTCCTTCATTTCCTTTCAATGCAAGTCTTATAAGTATATGATGATGAATGATGATGTTATCATTGTGTTTAAATATCTTCAATACTTCCATTAAGTGTACCAGATAGGAGCTTCCCCGTCACGCATTTCTTCATTAATCCAACTCAGATGTGCCTGACGGTGTAGACCTGCGTAGCTGGCTGCCGGTTCCGCTACTAGGATCCTGAAACCTAGGTCCCTTAAGAAGGCTAACGTAGGCACAAAATCCTTATCTCCGCTAAAGAAAAGTATAATCCCTATGATCAAAGGATCAGACAAACGATCAGGTGAGAGCAATATTCAATCCCAATGTGATCACGTGATGTTAGTACTAAACGTACCTGGGGCTCCGAAATCCACACAGTATTGCATTAGTTGTTCCGTAAGCAGGAAGTCAGAGATATCAGTCACTCTGGTGAACTGATCTTGGTGTTTAGGAGGAATAGTGTTAGGATCTGGGTTGTTATAGGTCTTCTGGCACACCGAACATTTCCTCGATCGCTTGTCAGGCGTTCCACAATATACCTCACAATGTAAGTCTTTCCCACTAGCTTTCAGTCTCTCACGGGCAAGTTGCGGTAGCCCATTGACGATATCGTCACTCCCAATAACGGTCAGTTTTGACAACCTTAGCACGTTCCCACCATTGTCAAATCGAGAGAGAGCAAGATTTATGTTGGCAATAAATCTCGTCTCATCATAGTCATTTGGCAAAGGGGTGTTCTCCACATCCCACAGCCCATGAACCATCCGGTTTCTCTCACTAGGCTGTGGTTTGATGAAAGGATCAGTTATTTTTTCCAGGCCGATAGCAATGGGCTCAGACTCATCTGCACACCAAAGAAGGAAAAGAATTTCTCAATTTGAGAATGAGAGAGAGAAAGAGAGAGAGAGAATCTTACCCAATTCACCAGTAATCTTGTATTTGGGTCGTAAGCCCTCCATAAGCTCCAAGACCAACCATGTGAAGTCTGCGTATGTGTGGTACTGTGGATGGGATGCAGGATCGTGAGCTAATAAAACTTTAAAGCCCCTGTCACGCAAAAAGCAGAGTGCGCTCCAGAACATAACATCCGGACTAACCAACATTACATAACCAGGAGCTTTATACTTCAACGCGTGACCGATGATCTCTCTAACCAACACAGCATCCGCTGCTTCTCCTTCTTTGCCTTGGTATTCATAACCACGTTTACTTTGACATGAACTGCATACGGGAGATCTTTCATACCCCTTTTTCCAACTATAATACGACCTTTGTCTTTTGATAATAATAGTAATTTGATCTTCGCTCAGAGAACTCTTATCTCCCACGAATGTAATATGTTTGACACGCAGGTTCCTATTCAACGTCATGAGCGCAGCATTCAACCGAACTCTGAGATTTCGCACATCATAACTAGCCGGCAGAGGACTATGATTTAAATCCCAATAAATATGCACTTCGCCTTCTTCTGTGTCCATAGGTAACATTTAGGTGGCCAAACCGTTTTGGACCATCGTCGTCTAAATCAAGAAAAAAGAAAGAAAAATTGAACATGAGCCCGCGAGAAAGAGAGAGAGATAGAGAGAGAGAGAGACTAGAACCTCGAATGCGTGGCATGGTACGAAAGCGCCGGAACAAAGAGCGACGAAATCGCCGGGATTCGGAAGGAGGCACGAAATCTACGGGATTCGGAAGGAGGGACGAAATCGACGAACTTTCGAGTTCACAGTAAAACCCTAATTACGATTTCTTGGGTTTTACACTACAAAAATGAAAGCTTTTAACGGCACTTTTTTTAAGTAGGTTAGTCAAATACTAACGTCTCTTTTTTAATACACGGACACGTCATTTAACCGTTATTCCAGAGATACTAATTTCTCACAAAAATAAATTGTAATGAGGAAAAAAAACGAAAATAACAATGAACTAAACATAAATAAGTAATCAAATATTTGTCGTCAAAAAAAAAAAAAAAGTAATCAAATAATAATCACATTCTTCCCGGCGTCTCTTTCTGCATTTTTCCATCTTCTTCAGGGTCTTCTACTATTTTTTTTCTTGGCATTGGACTCATTACAGAGATTACCTATAAAAACAACAAAAGGCCAAGCCTTTATCACACGACCAACGTTGGTTTTCTAAAGCTTAATCAAAAGAACAAGGCATTGTGGATCAAAAACGTGTGTTGGATGGAGAAACGCTTACTTTTTGACGACCTTGCAAAGGTACAAAACTGTTTTCTTTATTCCTCTCTGCACTACCTCCAAGCATGAGCCAACTACCAAACTCTGGTTTTGCCTTGTCTGACTCTGGTTGATTCCCCGATGTAGTGTCCGTGTAGATAGGAAAAGGTGTCTGATGAGCTGCAAATCATCAAGAGAGAGTTTGGGTGCAAGTTTATATATGCTTAAAGGTATGAGATGAGTTAAAAAACAGAGAAGAACAGAATCAACCAAACTGCTTACTGATTCGGCTTTGTTTTTACTTGTTACTTCATCAGCTGTTTTGGACCTTCTCATCGTTCTCACCATGAATTTCCTGTACGCATCATTCAACTTTTCCATCGGCTTTGCATTTCTGCACAAAATTAATTTCACACTTTAATCAGACCATAAGACAAAAAGTTGGATGTGAACACATTGCTCATATATCACTAATAGTGCCAGCCTATTCATATTGCAGTTGAAGACCTTAGAAATGCTTTCTCTGGTCAAAATGAAACAAGCATTGAAAGAGTGAACCGGGGACTTAAACTTAAAACTCAAGCTCAAGCTTTTTGTTTAAGTTTTACTGGATTCTCTTCTCTCAAGGATGAAACAAACCAAGGAGGAATTTAAGAAACAAAATTTACGGCCACTGTTACCTTTGATTATCCAAAGCTACTTCTAACTCTTAGCCCTCTTATCATTTGACCATACTTTTGTTTTTCTTTCTTCTGCCTCTGTAACTTGCTCTTCCTCCACCCTATAGCACACCACATCCAATTCAAGGCTTCTTACATTAGATAAGAGTAGCGAGGATAATTAGATAAAATAAAATAAAATATTCATAATTAGATAAAACATAAAATAAATCTATAAAATAAAACTATATTTTATATTTTTAAGTGCTAAATTTATGAATATTTTACATATTTATATTTTTTTTTTTCTTTTTTTATAAACTTATGGATAACACATAACTGTAATGGGTAAACTTAGACGATTAGGGTCAACTCACTAAAATTATATAGGTAAAAAACATTCAACCCAATTTGACATACATGGTCAATTTTGACATCCCCTACTTGTCCTGGAGCTCCTGAGACGGCGTGAAACAAACAAGTTTTCGTTTCCTTAAAGCCCAAGTCACCGACTGAGGATTATTCTTTCTTTAAATAGTCTCTACAAAGAGCCACCGTTTTCAACAGAGAGCCTCTCTTGGCAGCCACAGATCTGACGAAACGAAAGCCTGCCTAATCTTCTTTTTCATCAAAAGTCTGTCGACCGTGGAAACCATGTCCAAGGACGTATTCGCCTGTAAGTTATCTTTGTATCTCGTTCTTGCTCGATCTAGCGGATCAAATCGTCGATATTTTTTAATGGATCTGTTTTCTTTGTTCCCGTTTCCTAATTGCTTAATTATTTCTACACCTCGCAGACTCTCCCACACACGTTTTCTGGGACGTCGATGATTGGCCAGCCCCTTTATCTGTGACGCCTAGTTTGATTTCTAATAATATCAAACTACATCTACGGAAAGAGGGTTATGATGGAAGAATGGAAGCCATGGCTTATGGTGAGGTTTTTAAATCGATGCCGAAAGACTTGAAGAAGGAATATAACGATGCAGGATTTATCTTCTATAATGACGAAGTTGATAAGTTTGGGAGAATGGCAAATATGTTAGAAGACATTCTTCTCTGCTCTTGGGAACTTCGACAAGGCCAAGTATTAAATGTACTTGTCCTCGCAAATATCTCAGAAGAGCTGATGGTCTATGTTCTTGTGACTCTGAAATCGAGAGGTCACAATGTTGTGTTTGCAAGTAAAAGCCAAAGCCAGGAGGGTGATGACTCCTCCTCCTCACTAGTAGGACGCCTTTCTCAATCTGGAATCAGTGGATTGACTTGGCCAAACCTACTTGGGAAGAAATTGTAATGCCCATCATTAAATCCAACTTTCTCTGTTTAAACTCTGCTTGGATTCCTATGGTTTGTACTAATTCCAATTTCACATTTATTATACTTACCGCAAACATTGATAGATCCAATTTCACATTTATTACCAAAGACATGAGACTGCAAGAGACTTGTCTGCGTACCAGCTTGTCTTTCATAATAGCACCTGCATGCTCTGCCGCATTCCCAACTATAGGTAGGAAGCAAGATGACACTGATGAATGAGATTGGTCTGTCTACTAAGAATCATAAAATTCGAAAAAGAAAATAACCAACTGATACAAACTGGTTGTAACTTAAGACAAGACAAAAATAGTTAACCAATGGTCAAAGACAACAAAACCTCGGTAAGAGGGGTGTACGAACTTGGCTGGCTCTTTAACTGGAAAAAGAGGTAAGCAGCATAGGCCACGAGCATAACGCAACTGCTGAACCTTGAGAGAGCAAGAAGCTCCGATGATCCAGCATGAACCTCGCTGTGAGTGTAACGAAGAACAGCGGGGAAGAGTAGCCCCATGACAGCCATCAAAAGCAATCCCGAATTCACATCAAAGTGTATTGAAAGAGAGAGAGAACAAGTGAATGATTTGTCAAAGACTTGCTCTTTCCGGGGCCCGCCACAGAAAAAAAGCGCAGCCAAGTACAAGCAACATGTTAGACAGAATCGAGCCGAGCAGCGTCAGCTGTACTAACGCGTATCATTCCATTTTTAAGAGCAAAATTCGGGATATGATCAGCTCTGTCACGTTCCCAAAGGTAGCGTTTAGGAGACCTCCAACTGTTCGTCAAAACATATATCAGGAGAGAAAGGAAGAAGTAGACTGAAAAATAATTAAATATCAGAATACAATCAGTGTAACCAGTTGAACCTGTGTAACAAGCCAATTGCCTATTAAGATATAAAAGTGTTTACTTATCCCGTTAGTCTTACTAATAGAATGATAAAATGGTAACTCAGAGTTACAAGTTGGAGCAAACGGCTTACTCTGTGGCATAACCGAATCGCCTGTCCATTCACAGGCTGTGACTTTATCAAGGTAATTGAACATCACTGGTTCGGACATAACCAGAGATTGTCCCAGGTTGTTGGTCATGGATATCATGTATCTCTTCTCGTTCTTACACCAGCCAGCACCTTGACAGTTGAAGACTCCAATAACTCCGGTGTATTTGTTCAAGTTCCATATTTTCATAAGGCTTGCAAAATTTTATCAACAACAACCAACTGTTTAATTATTTTTCATCGTCAAGCAAGATTGAAGCTTTGCATAGCCTCCCGCTATTGGAAATCTGACTCGAATGCAATACATGTAACCTTCTTTTGTCCATTGGAATCTCATATTCTCTTAGTAACATTTTTCCGTCTCTCACGCTCCAATTGCGGTTAATTTCTCACATAGGACTTTGGGGATCAATGCCTTGTCTGCCCTGTTCCTAAGGAAATTGGTTTGCTTACGGATTTAAGATCATCTTTCTTGTCAAGGATTTTGGATTTTGATCCATGGTTGCTTTCTACCCGTATATTTTCTGCAACTTTTTCCGGTTCTGAGCTGCAGAAAACTAGAGAATATGTGAGTGTGAATGTACAGGTATTCGTTTCCTGATTCACTTTCAAAGTAATCTAGTGTTCACCAACCTCTAATAATTCATAGGAAGTTCCGGACTCAGAGGTGCGATACCTTTATCATTTGCTAGTCTTGTGAACCTAGAAGACGCTTAATATTTTGTTGAATATTCCCATATAAGTTTTGTTTATCTTTGGATCTGGAAGTTACAGGTCGGATACCAGACTTTATAAGACAATGGACTATGAGATGTTTGTTGCTCTTGTTTTTTTTTTTTTTTATCGAATCTGTATTAATCTTATTCGTAGTTGGAAATTCTTTGAATTTGGAACGATTGGTACATGTTCTACCGCACTAGAATTCTTGGAGAGGTCCCATACCATCTTCATTCTCCAACTTAACCTCTATGACACAAGTGTATGTGTTGTGCCATTATTGTCTCAGATATGCAGAAGATGCATGGAAAGTGCAAAGAAGCTATTAATCTGTTTGACAAGAGTCTAAGCCAAGGAGCTGTGGAAATAGAATATTCAAAGTTTGCGTTTCAGTGTTTGAATTTGGAAACGATGCTTTTTTGACATCTATGTGTTGGAATTTGAAGGTTTGATGATATATGAATTTTAGAATGTAGGTTTTGCTTGGGGGCACACTAATCTTTGACTCACACATAAATCTAAACACATGAAACAAAGCATTGTTGGAGAAAATGAAAAACAAAAAAAAAAAGGGTTAAAAAGTTAAAACAGAGAATTTTTTTAACATACAACAACAAGTCCTCGAGGAAATAGATCAGATGGATTGTCCATCAGTGTTGTGACATATCGATATACTCCTCTCTGGTCGTCCTCTTATCACCAACATATGGATCTCCTCCTCCTGAGAGGTATCTCCAATTCCATTTTTCTTTGACCCAAGCAGGTGCCTTTATGGTATCATCATCAGGCAGTGCCCATAAAACAAAGTAATCACCTTCTTCAAAAATTTCGAGGAGACGGATGAAGTTGGTCCTCTTACCGACCATGTCTTTTGTGATTACCAAAATATTTGGTCCTACTCCATAAATCGCACGATTGTCCATAGACCACAACTGGAAGTCAATTAACATCCTATGCACTCTTCCATATTTCGCCTCTGAGTAAATATCAAGGGAGAGATCTATATTAGATTAGATTAGATTACAGCAGACATACATGATAATTATATATATATTTATATAGATATGATGAGAAAGAGGAACTTTACCCGTGACAGAGATGGTGGTGATTCCAGCGTCCTCATATTCCTGCACTGAATGCTTCGAGAATGTTTTGCCGCCAGGCAAATAAGCCCACACAAACACGTCACCAGGATAACCAGCAGTTTTCAGAACTGATTTGATATTCGCAACAACCGTAGCCGGATCGAGATGGTCAGGGATTGGGTAATCTGATAAGTCCCAGAAGACGCCTGTCGAGTTCTTAGCATCCTTACATGTGCTTCCCATGCAGAATGATCTTGGAGTGAGATCCATGGAGATATATGATCCAGAGACTCTTTAACAAAATAATTGATTTTTTAGGGTTTCGTTACATCTGTGCCCTGAGAGGCTGCGTGTACGAGAGACTTATATAAAGAACTAGGTACGGGCCCGAGGCGATAATTTACAAAATTTCATATGTATTTAACTCATAGGATCACAACATATATCATTATTAAGTTTACAACATATATCATTATTAAGTTTACAAGTATTAATATCCTACATGTGTCTTAGTAAATAAAAAGTAAAAATAACTAATTAAAAAAGATATTGTAAAAAAGGAAAAATATATTTTCTATATTGTAATGGAAAAATGTTTCATATTTTGTTAATGTAAAAGGAAAACAAAATTTTTTGCATGCCTCATTTACTAAGAGAAAATTGTTTAATATTCTAACAAAAAAAGTAAAAAGAAACTGAAAAGGTGTTAAAAAAGGAGAAAAATATATTTTTCAATTGTTTGTCTACTTGTTCCAATGACTCAATTTTATGCCCCATAGTTTCGGTTTTACTAAAGCATATGTCCATAAAGGTAAGTAAAAAAACCCACTCTCACTCGTGTCCCAACATATTAAAATCTTGAAATAGTCATATGAACAAGTAACAACAACAAAAAATCCCTAAAGATCAAGATACAATAAAAACACATCAAATAAGCTTCACATCCTCTATGTAGTGTGGAAACGTGTGAACTTCACACATAAGAACTTCAGATCCTGCATTCGCAAACCCTGCAATTTCAACTCTTTCAATGATGTCCCTCTCGCAATCCTAGTAAAAAATGTCCAAACGATCTTCTCTTAAAAAGCCTGGGCAAAACAAAATTTTCCCTCTACCAGTCACTCCAGCCAGATTACGAAGAACTACATCCGTAGGTTTGCTTTGACTTCTCGTAAATTAATGCCGAGTAGAAAACTTCTCGTAAATTAACCAAGTTACACGCAAGACCTTGTACTGTTTTTCGATTGGATCATACCCAAAATAAAATTTTACCTTTGACTCAATGTCATGCATTGTCAAGTTCACTTTGGGTGTGGTTACAGATGCTCCTGTGATTGGATTAGAAATCACAGCCACTGTATAATTCTTTCCCCAACTTTGACGACACACTAGTCCGCAGATAGGGCGACAGAATCGGAAGAAATCTGTGGCGGTATGAGTATGAAGAAGGGTGGCTACAACTACAAGAGATGACTTCTCATTATCTGGATGAGGTGAAGAGAAGTAGTGATGGCGAAAAGGAGCTTTGGTATATCATCCGGAGAGTAATTGATCGTCCGCGGGAACAACTGGATGTAATTAGAACGGCGGATTATCGACGACCAGAGTGTTGTTGATACGCATCGACACTTCCCCATAGACTTCACCGACAATCTAGACAATATATATTGTCGATGAAGAGATCAACAGGGATCATATCAAAGTATCCTACTTCAGAGTTTGAACAACATCGTTTGTTCGACATGGATACGGTTAGGTTTTCCTGTGTGACGTGCTGCTTAAGATTTCTCATCGCGGCCGAGTATAGCCCTATATTTTGTTTTGGCTCTGCTCGATGTGGATTATGGAAAAGAAAACGACTCTTTCAGGATCTCGCGATATTTATATGCTTCAACAAGCTGGGCTTTATAAGCTGAAAACAAGCTGGGCTTTTGATAGGGCCCAATATATACGTTTTTCTATCTTTTTGGTCCTCGGAATAAATTTTGTTGTTAAAGATAAAGACGCAAGTAGATGAGTGGGAGGGAATCGATGCCGTGCCGACTCGCTGTCTTTATTATTTTCCGCTTAAAAAATAAACAAAAACAATTAATTTTTATCTAAACCGAAATCGATTTTGTAGCTCTTCCTCTCGTAACATTTCTCTCTTCTTCTTCTCCCAGACAGAAGCTGCCTTCGTCCGAATTTAGGGTTTCCATCTCTTTCCCCCTTCCCGTTCAATCAAATCATCGAAACCCTAATCTCTTAATCAGGTTGAAATTTATCTCCCTACTGAATTATTTGTTTCCCCTGTTGCTATGCTTCGTCTCTTCCCTTACTCAATTCCATGATCTCGACGATTTTTTTTTTCTGTTTATGTTTTCTTTCTCGTTGATCGATTAGAGAGTTTTCAGATACTCTGATCTGGATAATCCGTTAGTATTTTTCATATTCGCAAAATCATTTTTGTATATCCTGTTGAAATTGACATCGGGCTTTTTTTAGATCCTGAGAATATCGTGCTGTATAGATTCGATTTTATAATTTCAAACGATATGTTTACGCAACTGAGACTTTCCTATCTGCAGAACTTGGCTTCTATAAGACGCTAAATCTTTGATGATCACAAGAAGTTGTCAACTTTGACGTTATCCAATTGAATCCAAAGTTCTTAATGTTTGATCTCTTTTTGTGTCCAGGCCTTTGCGTCCTTGTCGTTTGCTACCCTTGTTTCAACTAAGGTTCATGTCTGATCTTGAAGTTCAAGTCCCCACTGCCTTTGGTAAATTGAATTTTCGTTCTTATATTAGATATGATTTCACATACTTGGTTGCAGCATCTTAAGTTTTTTTTTTTGGGTGATATGATTAAAAAAAGATCCGTTTGCTGATGCAAATGCTGAGGACGCTGGTGCTGGAACAAAGGAATACGTGCACATACGTGTTCAGCAGCGTAATGGTAGAAAAAGCCTGACAACTGTCCAGGGACTTAAGAAAGAGTATAGCTATAGCAAGATCCTTAAAGACCTTAAGAAAGAATTCTGCTGCAATGGCACCGTCGTCCAGGACTCTGAACTAGGACAGGTTATTCAGCTTCAAGGTGATCAGAGGAAGAACGTCTCTACGTTCCTTGTTCAGGTAATCGCATTGTATCTATCACCTTCAGTTTATAGCAAAAGATGGGAACAATTGTATGCTGATGTTTAAGAATGGTTGGATCAGGCCGGTCTTGTGAAGAAGGATAACATCAAGATCCATGGTTTTTGAGCGAGTTTCTAGATATACGACGTGTTGTTCATCTTCGGCTCAACAACTTGAATTTGCGGAATCAAATCAGCTAGTCTCTCAGAAGGCTGTATAAACTATAAACAATCAACTTATGTATTAATGCTTTTTATATTGTGGGTTTGCTTATGAGCGAGTATAAATGTATGAACTTTTCCTTTGCATTTATAGTGTGAGATTATTATTATTATTAATAAAGCTTGCTTTGTGAATTTGAGTGATACTAATCCATGGCTTGCAATAGAAGGGCAGAAGGCTAAGACCTAGTGCTAAACCAAACCGGTTTTTTGAATTATTTGCTCGTGTGGTTTTGTCAGCATCAGTCAGTCAGGGGTGTACGAAAGATTTCAGTCATAGTAGCGTACTATGTGAGTCTGTAGTACATAATTTACAGACAACTATAAGTAAAAGCAGACAATTATGGTTAACGATTTAATTAGTCAACAATTAACAAACCACCCAAAATTTATTAAGATACAGATACTCTACATGCTTGCTTTGTTTAGTGCAGATTGCAATGAATCTGTAAATGAATAAATTATCAAAAAACCATTTTGGCTTGGGACCGTGCTAGACAGGACAAACTGAATCATTAATCAAACGTTTTACATTTTTTGTTTCAAAAAAAATAAATAATGATGAAGAAAAAATTGTTAATAATATTAATTTCTTAATTATAAAATTAGGAAGCTGAATTTAATCAGAGAGAGAGAGAGAGAGAGAAGGGAAACGGAATTTGCTGCGTTGGTTTTGAGTTGCAGTGGGAGAGAGTGAAATCGAGAGAGAGATTTGCCTCTCTCATCCGTCTTTAGAGAGAGAGAAAAAGCTGAGAAAAACGAGAAGAGCCAGCAGCCTCTCCTTCTCCCTCTCGCACCATTTTTTGTTTTTTTTTTTGTTTTCGTTCGTTCCTTCCTCTTCTCACATTGAGGATCTATCAATTTTGTTTTTCCAAAAATACACGCGTTTCTTCGCGTTGATCATGAACGACCCTCCCGATTTCAGGTAATCTCGCGACGGAATTTTCTCCGATCTCTGTCTAAGACGTAATGTTCAAGGGATTTTCCGCTGTCTTGTGCTGCAAGTTTTTGGGGGGGGTTTCTGGGAAAATGTTTCTGTCCGATTAGATTCCCGGATTCTGGATCTTAATTTTCTGGATTACTTTCGGATTGTTATCGTTTATCGAAAATTCGTCAGTGCAATAACCTAAATGCAGATTCAATTCTTCGTCATTATAGAATCTGGAGCCTCCGATTGTAGTTTTGCAGGTTTATAAATCGAAGATTAGAGATGCGTAAAGCTGATAACGTGATCTTCATGTCTGTTTGAATTTGGCAGCATCGAGAGTTTGTTCAACAGTTAACGGTGCTTGTCTTGAATCAATTAAATGGCTCGTCGTAGAATTAGATCAAGGATCCGCAAAAGCCATTTCTACACCTTTAGATGCCTTAGGCCCAAAACGCTCGACGATCAAGGACCTCATGTCATAAACGGTCCTGGCTACACGAGAATCGTTCATTGTAACCAGCCTCACATGCACCTGACCACTAAGCTCCTTAGGTACCGATCAAACTATGTATCGACCACAAGGTACAACCTGCTCACTTTCTTACCCAAGTGCTTGTACGAGCAATTCCACCGCGTCGCCAACTTCTACTTCCTCGTCGCTGCGGTCCTCTCCGTGTTCCCTCTCTCTCCGTTCAACAAATGGAGCATGATTGCTCCTCTGGTTTTCGTCGTCGGGCTTAGTATGGGCAAAGAGGCGTTGGAGGATTGGCGACGGTTTATGCAGGACGTGGAGGTGAACTCGAGGAAAGCTAGCGTCCACAGAGGTAGTGGGGATTTTGGTCGCAGGGCTTGGAAGAAGATCCGTGTTGGGGATATTGTTAGAGTTGAGAAGGATCAGTTTTTTCCGGCGGATTTGCTCTTGTTGTCGTCGAGTTACGACGACGGGATCTGTTATGTGGAGACGATGAACTTAGATGGAGAGACTAACCTGAAAGTCAAGAGGTGCTTGGACGCTACATTGGCCTTTGAGAGGGACGAATCTTTTCAGAATTTCTCTGGGACGATCAAATGCGAAGATCCGAATCCGAACTTGTACACTTTCGTTGGAAACCTTGAGTGTGATGGACAGGTTTATCCACTTGATCCTAACATGATTCTCTTGAGAGACTCTAAGCTGAGGAACACGGCGTATATCTATGGGGTTGTGGTATTTACTGGCCATGACACAAAGGTGATGCAGAATTCGACAAAATCTCCTTCCAAGAGAAGCAAGATTGAGAAGAGGATGGACTACATCATCTACACTCTCTTTGCTCTGCTTTTGTTTGTCTCCTTCATCAGCTCTCTGGGATTTGCGCTGATGACGAAACTTCTTATGGCAGATTGGTGGTACTTGCGACCAGACATGCCTGAGAGCTTAACAAATCCCACGAACCCTTTGTACGCTTGGGTTGTCCATCTCTTCACTGCTCTCTTGCTTTACGGCTACCTGATTCCCATCTCGCTCTACGTTTCCATTGAGCTGGTTAAAGTCTTGCAAGCGACTTTCATAAACCAAGACCTGAAAATGTATGATAGCGAGAGCGGGACTCCAGCTAATGCACGCACGTCGAACTTAAACGAAGAGCTGGGGCAAGTTGATACCATCCTTTCTGACAAAACAGGAACTTTGACGTGTAACCAGATGGACTTCCTGAAATGCTCGATTGCGGGTACCTCTTATGGTGTCCGTGCCAGTGAAGTAGAACTAGCTGCTGCGAAGCAGATGGCGATGGATCTCGAGGAGCAAGGTGAAGAAGTTAAAAACACTCCAATGGCCAAAGGCAGGACACAACGCTACTCGAAACTGGCCAGCAAGACGTTATCAGATGATTTTGAATTGGAAACTGTAATCACTGCTAGCGACGACAATGACCGGAAGAAGCACACTGGTGTTAAGGGTTTTAGTTTTGAGGATAACCGTCTGATGGATGAAAACTGGTTACATGAGCCCAATTCAGATGACATTTTGATGTTTTTCCGCATACTCGCGGTTTGTCATACTGCTATTCCTGAGGTGGATGAAGATACTGGGAAGTGTACTTATGAAGCTGAGTCTCCTGATGAAGTTTCTTTCCTCGTTGCTGCTAAGGAATTTGGTTTTGAGTTTACTAAGAGAACACAGTCAAGTGTGTTTATCACTGAACGGCTTTCACCTTCGGGCCACCCAGTTGATAGGTGAGAATGCAACTGGATCAAATTTTTATCCATTGATTTCTGCGTATAATAGATGACTAACAATGTCATGGTTATTTTACAGAGAATACAAAATATTAAATCTATTAGACTTCACAAGCAAAAGAAAGAGAATGTCTGCCATTATCCGAGATGAGGAAGGGCAGATTCTTCTACTCTGTAAAGGGGCTGACAGGTTTGGCTGCATAACTTTTCCGCATAGCTTCTCAATTCTTCCAAGCAAACTTTAATGCTTTTCATTGAATTTTTCAGCATCATATTTGAACGGTTATCAAAGAAAGGCAAAGAGTATCTAGGATCTACTACCAAGCACTTGAATGAATACGGTGAAGCGGGTTTACGCACATTGGCACTCGGTTACAGAAAGCTGGACGAAACCGAGTACTCAGCATGGAACAGTGAATTTCACAAAGCCAAAACTTCAGTTGGAGCTGATAGAGATGAAATGCTCGAAAAGGTGTCAGATATGATGGAGAAGGAATTGATTCTTGTTGGAGCTACTGCTGTGGAGGACAAACTGCAAAAAGGGGTAATTAGAAGCATACTTCATTTTGATTAGTAATTTACCAACATCTCTCTACCTTTCGAAAATACCTTTTGGCTTACTGTTTGTAGTTCACTTCAGGTTCCTCAATGCATAGATAACCTTGCCCAAGCTGGTCTCAAGATATGGGTTTTGACAGGAGATAAGATGGAGACAGCAATAAACATAGGGTTTGTTCTTCTTTCTTGCAGATACCACAGACCCTGAAACTGTTTTGATTTTGTTTTTTAGTTTTCCGAATGGACTCTCCAGAAAGACTGAGTGGACTAAGTTCTTTGGTTGAGAAAATGCAGATACGCCTGCAGTTTACTTCGACAGGGTATGAAGCAGATATCCATTTCATTTACAAATGTAGAGGAATCATCACAAGACTCTGAAGTTGTATGTATTTTTATGTCGATACTATTGAATCCTAAATTACTGTTTCAGTAGAATGTTGCATGTGATGTGAATAGTCTCGTCTAATGGTCAGGCTGCGAAGGAGAACATTGTGATGCAGATCACAAATGCTTCACAGATGATCAAAATTGAAAAGGATCCACATGCAGCTTTTGCTTTGATCATTGATGGGAAGACACTTACATATGCTTTGAAGGATGATGTCAAGTATCAGTTTCTCGCCCTTGCAGTCGACTGTGCATCAGTCATATGCTGTCGTGTCTCTCCCAAACAGAAAGCACTTGTACGAATAACACCACAAGTCTTAACACATCTTTTTCTTTCACTGATGATTGGAATTTCTCAAGACACATGAACACTTGTGTTGTTTATCTTGTTTTTTTAGGTAACAAGGCTAGCTAAAGAAGGAACAGGAAAAACAACTTTGGCAATTGGTGATGGTGCAAATGATGTAGGAATGATTCAAGAAGCTGATATTGGTGTTGGAATCAGTGGCGTTGAAGGCATGCAGGTGCTTAAACTTTTCTTCCACATAATTGTTGACAGTTTAGCTTCATCATCGGTTTTTCTGAGAAAACTAAGTTCCTGATTTTTTTCAGGCTGTGATGGCAAGTGACTTCTCCATAGCTCAGTTTCGGTTCTTGGAGAGACTACTTGTTGTCCATGGACACTGGTGCTACAAAAGAATAGCCCAGATGGTAATATACATATGCGTTTCAGTGGTTGTTGTTTTGTGATCAGATCTTGATTTGTGATTGTTGTTTTCACAGATTTGTTATTTCTTCTACAAGAACATCACGTTTGGGCTAACTCTCTTCTACTTCGAAGCCTTCACCGGGTTTTCTGGTCAATCAATATACAACGACTCCTACTTATTACTCTTCAACGTTGTTCTCACTTCTCTCCCCGTCATTTCCCTCGGAGTTTTCGAACAAGATGTTCCTTCTGATGTCTGCTTACAGGTTATAATCCTCTCCATCAGCTTTACATCAGGGAAAAAAAAAAAAAAACTCTTTTTGAATTTCGTTTCTTGATTTCATTTACTCGCCTTTTTTCGGTTTCTAGTTCCCTGCATTGTATCAACAAGGCCCCAAGAACCTATTCTTCGACTGGTACAGAATCATCGGATGGATGGCCAATGGAGTTTATGCATCCATAGTCATCTTCACACTCAACCTCGGAATCTTCCATGTCCAATCATTCCGCTCCGATGGCCAAACCGCAGACATGAACGCCATGGGAACCGCCATGTTCACTTGCATCATCTGGTCGGTAAATGTTCAAATCGCATTAACCATGAGCCACTTCACTTGGATCCAACACGTAATGATTTGGGGAAGCATTGGAGCTTGGTACATCTTCCTTGCCCTTTACGGTATGTTACCACCAAAACTCTCCGGTAACATCTTTCACATGCTCGCCGAGACTCTAGCGCCTGCACCGATCTTCTGGCTTACCTCACTCCTGGTCATAGCCGCCACAACACTACCTTACTTGGTTCACATCTCATACCAAAGATCAGTGAACCCTCTTGACCATCACATAATACAAGAGATCAAGCATTTCAAGATCGATTTAGAGGACGAGCGAATGTGGAAACGAGAGAAGTCAAAGGCTAGAGAGAAGACAAAGATTGGGTTCACGGCTCGAGTAGATGCTAAGATCAGACTGCTCAAAGGGAAGCTTCAGAGGAAACATTCGGTGTTAAGTGTCATGAGTGGGACTTCTTCTAATGATACAACTTCAAACTCACAACAGACTTGATTTGAGACCAAGTAAGTTTTGTTTTAACTCCTTAATGTTTTCTAAAATTTGATTGAAGATTAGATACAAAAAAAAAGAAGAAACTTTTTATATACTTTTTGTTTTCTCATTATTCAAATTCGTTTATATAATTATAGACAAAAGGTAGAATATTGTTGTATTGTGTTTGTGTATCTGTACATTAGTACTGATGAAAAGACAAAAAAGAGATTTGATTACTGATTCGACCATCTCCAATCTATTTCTTATGGTTAGTTTGTACTTTGAATTCCTCTATATTTTATTTTTGTAAAGGGTAAACTGTTTACTTATACCAAATTTTCATATCTTCGTTTTCTCCCAACTATTTCAATACTTTACAAATAGTCAAATATGTGCACAAACAAATTTGTAAATGTGTAGCTACGTGATGGTCTTAATTCGTGGTAAACATTTCATTAATTAGCGACGTTGATCTTATATATATTCGACAATCGACACGTTGATCTTAAGATTTTTAATGATCCCAAAATAAACAATCAAAAGTATTTTTTATGGCTACGAGTGTTTTTTGCCCCACTATGATGGTTATCGATCCCATTAATCCAATCCATTACTCGAACCAATGAATTTGATTGATCAGAAATCTTGAAAATCCAAATCGTTGTACAATTTATAAAATCACCAAAAGATAATAAAACCACGCCTAATACGAAAGATTTGAGAATCATACAAGAGAAGAAATAATAAATATTGCATGAGATTAAAAAGAAAAATAGTCAGGAGAGACATATGTTCGAGAGAGTTGTGATGAATACTAGAAAATCAAAAGAGAGAGAGATGGGTCAAAAATCAAATAAGAAACTTGCAAAACAAGTATCCTTTTTCTTCTTCTCCGGCAGAACAACGGTGGCTTTCTTCCTCTTCAAAGCAGATCAGCAACGTTGGATGGAAGCTCCTCAACGTTAACATTGTAAAATCTCTGAATATCAGATAGCATTCTCTCATCATCAGTAGTCACAAAGTTAATGGCCACACCTTTTCTCCCAAACCTTCCACTTCTTCCGATACGGTGAAGGTAGTTCTCCGGCTGAGTTGGGAGGTCAAAGTTGATGACCAGAGACACTTGCTGCACATCGATACCACGAGCCAAGAGATCGGTTGTGATGAGAACACGGGAAGAGCCAGACCTGAACTCCCTCATGATGATGTCTCTTGTGTTCTGGTCCATGTCTCCGTGAGTCGCTGAGACAGTGTGGTCACGGCTTCTCATTTTGTCAGTGAGCCAGTCGACCTTGCGACGAGTGTTGACGAAGATGACGCTCTGAGTGATGGCCAGAGTCTCGTACAGGTCACAGAGAGTTTCGAGCTTCCAGTCTTCCTTCTCCACGTTCACGTAGAACTGCTTGATACCTTCAAGTGTGAGCTCGTCACGTTTAACCAAGATCCTCACTGGTTTGCTCATGAACTTCCTTGTGATCTCCAGAGCTTCTGGTGGCATAGTTGCTGAGAACACACCAACCTGAATCTTTGGTGGAAGAAGCTGGAATATGTCATAGATCTGAAATCCACCACATAAAAAGCAAACCAAGTCAAGATCAAAGTTAAACAATACCAAAGGGAGAGATTTAAACTTGCGCAACTATAATCATCAACAAACCTGATCCTTGAAACCACGAGAGAGCATTTCATCAGCCTCATCAAGGACAAACATCTTGATGCAGTCAGGGCGAAGAGACTGTCTCCTAAGCATGTCGAAGACACGTCCAGGAGTTCCAACCACAACATGAACACCAGCTTGGAGAATGCGCTGATCCTCACGAACACTGGTTCCACCAACACAGGCATGAACCTTGACACCAAGGTAATCTCCGAGAGCACGCATGACCTTCTCGATCTGCTGAGCAAGCTCTCTGGTGGGAGCCAGGACCAGAGCCTGGCACTGGACAAGGGTGAAGTCAAGCTGCTGCAAGACTCCAGAGCAGAAAGTGGCCGTCTTTCCAGTACCGGACTGTGCCTGCTGGATCACATCAAGACCATTGCAAAAGGGTACAATTCCTCTTTGCTGAATAGCAGATGGCTTTTCAAAACCTACAAAAGCAAATAAACCCAACGCATAAGAATGCCAACAATAACACACAAAAAGTTCTCTCCGTGATTCTTCTTCACTTACCATAAGCATAGATACCCCTAAGAAGGTTTTCTTGCAAGCCCATGGCATCAAAGCTCTCATGGACCTCATCATACGAGGTGAAGAACTCATCCTGTCCTTCGAGACTGCACACAAAAAGCAACAACATTAGCAAACTCAGCAAATCACAACGACAAAGAGACAAGTACTGAAAGCATAGATCTTAAGACGTACACTTCATTGAGCTTCTGGTCAAACTGACGCGTATCAAACTGTGAACCTTCTGGTGCCGATCCTGCCATGACTACAAACAACACACAAAAGAAACAGCAGAGTTAGATACAACAAACCAAAAATCAGCAAAAGACAGCGAACAAAACCACTTCAATTATGTAACAGAATAGCCAAACTTGAAAATCCATAAAGAGAGGAATACAAGCATTAATATCTGAATATATATCGATATCAGGAGAGAAATAGGCTTATGGTTCATCCAATATCATAGATACCATCAAATGTATATATCTCTCCATGAAAGCATCTTATTACATAGAAGTCTTGTAAATTAAAGCTAACCTATTGGATGATTTAAGATTGGTTAGATCTATTACTATCAAAACTCGTTATCATCATCAGCTTAGAGACAAATCGAGAGAAAGTAAGGGATTTGAAGGGTTTCAGCAATAAGACTCAAAGATAAAGCACAGATTTACAGATTGAAATTGAAAAACTCTCAAATCGAGCCAGAGAAGATCCAATCGTTCATCGAAATTAAAGGAATCAATTGCAAAGACTAATAAATAAATAAAACAGATGTTTCCGAACCTGGAGATTGAGTTGAAGGAGAGAGAATTAGAGCTTGAGAGCAAAAGTGATGAAGTTTCTTAAGAGTGCTTGAAACACGAACTCGGATCTGAAGCGATGTAAGAGATAAACGAAAGCGAGAGAGTAATAAAATTTTGAGGTAGAGAGAGAGACTGAATAATACGTGTAAACCACTTTTTATAGTCCCTTGTATTTCTGTGGCGTTAGGGTTTCCTCCTAGGAATTGTTCTCCTAATCAATTTAGGAAGTTCCAGTTTTGCCCCTAATTTTCTTTTCCTTTTTTCTATTTTCCAACGCTTTTGTAATTTCCTAAACTTCGTGGGAAAAACAAGAAATAATCGTTCATGATGTTATTTTACATTTTGGACCCCAAAAAAGAAGTTACTTTACAATTTACTACACCTTATTAAAAAAAAAATGTCAAAAGGGACGTGCATCACAAATTGCTGGCACACTTGAAAATTGAAACGCAATGTTGTTTTTCAAGTGGAACTATGAATCAAACTTTTTATACCAAGAAAAATGAAAGAGAAAAGCTTTAATCTTTCCAGCAACTTTTGATGCTTTATGACTTAGCAAAGCATTCTCTAGACATCAAAACACGCATCATTATTTAGAAAAGAAAAAAATTCTAAAATACTAAATGCTAAACACTTCTTCCATTAACATAACAGTGTACATTAGTTTCAAGTTTCCCAACTACTACCAGAAACACAAAATGGTTAATAAGTCCAATGAAATCACATGTCTACTCTTTTGCCAAAGTAGCAAAACCAGAAAGTAAAGTTATTTACTTGGTTTACTATCATAGTCGTAAACTAGTAGAAAACTTTTTACCGTAAGAGAACCTTTTTGCCAAGAGCACCTGCAAGAAACGAAGCAAAAGGACAATGATTGATCATGATGATGATTAATGTCTAATGGTCAATTAATGTGTAATGTAGGTTCTTGATGTTACATTGTTCATGGATATCTAAGACTAACTGAAGCGTCAATTCGCTTTCTTCTGCCAACTGTTGCATTCTTTCTGCTTTTTTTACTGCCTCTGATGCTATAAACTCTTTCTTTTCTGCCACTACAATTCGCTTTGCTACTACGTTGGTGATGTTTCCAACACATTGTTTTCCACGATTGAGATCTTGTAGCGATTTTGCACCTGCATTTGCAATTGTAACCTTCTCATTCTCCATCAAATACTATAACTCGAGTTTCACATTAGTATGAACATGTCGAATTGATTCTTGAGATTGTCAATAAGTGCACAAACTAGTTTACCTTATCGAGATTTCCTTGAGAAACAAGGGTTCTCAGGCTTTTACTCAACAGTTTCGTAAAGTTTTGTGGTACCTCGTATCGTTCCTGCAATTGACAAACCACAAAAGAATAACTTCCAACCATGGATCCAGTGTGATCATATCATTGACGTTATAACATTGTGGAAACATAGATATGGTTTAGAGATATCCAAAGCTTTAACAAAATCGGGATACAATAGAGAAGACAACAAAATGTAGCAGGGCACTGGTGATGTTTGCAGTCAAGTCTCATCATACTACAACTTAGAAATTTACCAACTGATTGTTAGAGAACAGAGATAACTATCTTAACCATCCACATTTACAATGTATTGACTCGCTTCAGGTCAGAAACAAGCTTTTGTATTTACAAAAACGAGTATAATGTAACCCAAGGAAAGATATCAAGCAAGAAATTGAGATAACTGCCTCATTATAATGAAATTGAGCAAGAAATAGATATATATTGTCGCCTTAACCTCGATAAAGCTGAGAATCCCACTGAGATCAGAACCGTTTTCAGCATTGATTGTTGATATCGCTTCAAAAACCATCGCATGATACCTGGAAACAAGGTAAACGAGAAGGTGTCAGATAAATTGTCAGCACAAGCTGATAGAAACTTTCAAGAAACAAGAGAGAAATCAAAGAACATTCGGTAGATTCATAGGGAATCTCCAAATGTAACATTTCCAAACCTAGATTCATTGCTCATATCCGATGAAGGATTTGGAGAAGGCTCGTTGCTAACAAGAGGCGAAGTCTTTGCAGTGGAATTGGAAATGGAAGCTGATTTGATTCCTTGCGTCTTTGATTTCTCCTCGACTAGCCTCCCACGCTTTTGTATATTACGCCATTTTTCCTTTTGAAATTGAGCAAGAAGAGTAAACAACGGAGCAGAAATCAAACATTGGAAGACAAAATTTCGATTACAAAATCTCAAATCGATTTTTGGGGATTTCGATACCTTGAGTTGAATGTTATTGCGAACGGGATCGTCTACAATTTTCGACCACTTTCCGACACCATGCTTGGCTATTCCGGCGAAAAGCGCGTTTTCTTCTTCCGCCGTCCATTTATTATTCCGACGTCCTTGCATCTCCACTTCGATCTTAACTCTTAACTACCACTAAATCTATGCCTGTAGACAAAATCACACTCGTAAGCTTCTGAGACTCAGTCGTCTTCTTCGTCGTCGTCTACGGTTATCAGTCTCATCGGAGAAGAAGACATCTATTTTCCCCTAATTCTGGATTTCCCGCTGTTCTATTTGTTTTTATTATTTCTAAATAAAAAATGATCGAAAACATGGGCTTTTCATTATAAGCTTTTAATGGGCCTTCGAAAACATCAAATCGTATTCAGATCAGGCTTGTAACCAAACTAATCTCGACCGTTCAAAATGCTTTGTTACCAATATGCTTCGTTACCAAGACAAATTAATTGATTTCTAAGAAAAAACAAGTACTAAAATTCCAAGTATAAACTTCTGCTGAAACAAAAGCAGTAAACGCGTCCATAAGTTGTTTTGTTGCCTTTATAACCAGAAACATTTCATCTAAAAATGCAATAAAAGTGAGAAAAAAATTAATCAAATGCAATCACATTTTGATCAAAGAATTGCCCTCGAATACATTCTCCCTTTGTACAAAGAGTTGCAAAAAAGAAATTATAACATAGGTTAAAGTAGCAAATTCAGCACAAGATGAAGCTTTTATAAAACTCTCTGTTAATTTAATTTGGTTTTTATGCGAAAAAATGGAATCTCAAAGCTTCCTCATGAGTAAGAAGAGCCTCTGGTCGAGTTCAAAGTGAGAAATGTGAGTTGGATCTCCCTGAAGCAACATCAAGAGGCCACCGAAGGAAACATATAGCTCTCTGCAAACACAGAATCGAAAGAAACAAGTCAAAACATGATGGTTATGGGATCTGTAAGTTGAATTTGATCTATTTGAGTAAATAATCATCATAATAGATTCTTATGCTTTAGGAGTATTGCCGTCACGCTCAGTGATCTTGTAAAGCTTCCCGTAAAGCTTCCCGTGCATTATGTATTCATACTTATCCGCAAGCGTCTTCTTTGCTCCCTGTAAAACAAACCCGAGATGAAAACTAAGTAAAGAGTAATGTTCACGATGAGCAAACAACATTCTTGGTTTTCAAAGTCACATTTTCAAGAGTCAACACACCAAAAGAGAGTGTGTATAAACATAAAACAGATCAAACATAAACAAAAAGCAGTAGAATTTCATTTATTACCGGAGTAAAATATCCGGTGTCAGGGGTTCCGTCGAGGTTCAGAGTAGGAGCCAACGCAAGTGTGAACTTGTCACCAACAGCCATAGGATAAATCTCTGTGTTGACATCTAAATGCATAAACATTTCCAAGTTGTTGCTCGTTGCTTGAACACGCGTCACTGTAAACCACAAACAAACACACACAGAGACAGAGACACAAATCAGTGTATAACTTAAGAGAAAGCCTCTCAATTTGAAAGACAGGACAAAACCTGGAGGAGACTAATAACTTATACAAAGTTGACATTTTTCCAGAATACAATAGAGAAACGAAACACAGCTATGAGCAAACGTCGATTTAAGCCAATAAGTAGCATTAGTGTAGCAACATAAATCGTGAGTGAGATTAAACAAAGTGTATACCTTTATCGAACTTTTTGCCATCAGGGTCTAGCTTATCGACCACGAAGATGTCTTCGAACAATATAATTTTGCTAGCCATCTCTGAAAACACGGAAATTTCAACCCTAAATACACTTAATTTTCCTTGGTAAAATCCCGATTCGACAAACAAACAAGAACTGATAAAGGAAGAAAAAACAGAAATTTCCGAACCTGGACCTTTAGTCGAAGGAGGGATGAAAACTTGAGAGTGCACAAGTGAAGAACTTTTATGAAAGAGCTTGAAATCTCCAAACCGCGAGGGAAGCGATAAAAAGAGAGAAAGAGAGATAGAGGCTGGATTATTTCTTCTTCTGTGGCATTTAGGGTTTTACTCTCTTTAGAATTGTTTCTGTTTACTTTTTCAAGTTTCAATTTTACCCCTATTTTCCTCTTTCCCTTGTGCAATTTTTCAGTTTTACCTCTTTATAGGAACAGTTGCACAAAATATTAAATGCTAAACACTTTTTATTAACAAAACAGTCAAAACATTAGTTTTTTTTTCACTACAAACAAATCATTAGTTTGCCTCTTCATTCAGAAATATTCAATCTTAAAAGTGAAGAAAAAAATGACTAGTTAGTTAGTCAAATCAGATCACATTTTTATTACTTTTTTTCCTCAAAACCAATAATATCAAAGAAAATCGGTCACCGAATTGAACCGAAACTCTATGTTGACAGCCATTGCAACAACTTTTTAGTGAGACATCCATTCTCTCAAGCATTTCTTCTAATGCCAAATAAATGTTTGGTAGCACTTGTAGGCTTCAGAGCCGTGTGCCATCCAATAGATAAAACACCTTGTCTAATTAAAACCATCTACAGCCTCAGTTTTCTATTAAAATAATGTTAACAAAATACGATTGCAATATGCCAATATGAAACAAGTTTTGAATAAGAATATACTCTATTAAGGAAGTAATAATAACTAGAATACGTGAAGAAAATTGCGTATGAGAGCAAAAGTTTTGTGATGAATGGTGATGACTTGGTCTTTTTGGAGAAAGTGTTTACCAAAAGATAAACGGCAATAAAAACTAAAATAAAAGAGACTTGTTTATCCTAGTTATGTAAGGTTTTATTACTTATCTCACTTAAATCAAAATATTTTGGTTGTAAGAGAATAAAAAAAGTAAACGTGGCATACGAGTGCGCCTCTCATAGTATTAAGTTGGGATTTTAGTTTTGTTTTATGAATGATGCCACAGACTAATGTTTCTTTTTTTAAACGGTAGGCACGGCTCTGGTAGGCTTGTAGCTTCGTGGAATTTTCTGAATTCAGTATCGTGTTGGATTTTGTGTAGCTTATGTAGCAAGCATCTCCGAGGATCTTGTGTTCGACTTGGCTATGATATATTATAGATATTGACTTGTGAATATGCTGGTTAATTACTACTTTAATTTTGATAATTGTTACAAAGCATGGAGTATTTGTTTAAAGTGTAACATGCACATGATCAACACCTGAATGTCTACAAATTAAGCTTTTGTATATAGAAAAAAGAGTGTATATATTATAATGAAATCCAAGGAAAGATCAAAGAAGTTTAGCAAGAAAATGAGATAATTAACTGGCTCATCAATGTCATATAAAAACCATGAAATCAAAGACTTGGATGTATATATATTATCCTTAACCGATCATTGCATAATACCTGCAAACAAGGTAAAACGTCAAAACAAGCTGTTAGAAACAGTGAAACCTAGAAGAACAATACAGAAAATCAAACAACATTCTGTTTTAGAAAGATTAATATATGCTGTTAAAGAATCTCCAAATGTAACATACCTATAGATTCATCATCATCGCTCTCATGTACTATTCGTTGAAGCGAAGCATATTTGGGTTTCTCTCCTGAATAGGGTTGCTACGACTCATATTACGCCATTTATCCTTGGAATTCCGCAAAACGAGTAAACAAGATTTCGATCATACACGTAATAAAACCTCTAGTTTCCATGGAAGAAGAGACAAATGGGAATTTGCGAACTCCGGTACCTTGAGGTCAATGTTAGTGCGATTTCGAAGTTGAGCGGAGAAATCAGAATCTTCCAAAATATTCTTCCACTTTCCGGCACCGTACTTGGCTACCCCGGCGAGAAGCGTCTCTTCTTCTTCCGCCGTCCAATAATTCTTCTGATTTCTTTCCATCTCTAAACACTTCTTGGTCTTAACTTCAACACACTCGTACGCTTCAGAAAATCAGTTGTCTTCTTGGTCGCAGTCACCGGCGAAGAAAGATACCCTAGTTCAGTATTCCTGATTTTCTACTTCTTTTTATTCTTCTGAAAAAAAAGTTCAAATTGCAAGTCAAAATATAAAGTATCTATAGAAGGCTTCTTCTTCGGACGCTTTTAATGGGCCTACTAAAATAAGGCTCCTTATTAAACAAAAAGATAAAATCATAATCATTCGAATTTTTGAATGCGTCGTAAATTAAGGCACCACACCAACGACGATACTAGTAAACACTTAGAGCAAGATTATTGGAAGAAACGAAAATTGTATCTTAGTTAATATTATTTTAAGAAAGAGAGAAAAAGAAGAGAGAGAAAATAAAAAAAGAGGAAAGAGAAAGGAACGTAAACACAAGATTCGTTTCTTAAAACATCTTATATAAGAAACTTTTTTCTTTTTCTTTTTGATTTAAAAAAATGCATTAATTTGTCTAAGAAACTTCCTAAGATCTACCAATAATCATGGTCTTATAAGCTTTATTGATCTTCGTTAACAAAAAATAATAATACTTTTTTGACTATATAACAACAATAGAGTTTTGAGAATTTTAACAATTAAATTAATCTTATATGCAAAATATTAACTATATTATATTCCAGTTGGCCCATTATAAGCTTTATTGGGCCTTCGTTATAAAATATATTAAACGTCAGTTTTTAATCTTGACCGTCCGATATGCTGCGATGATAAAGCCGCTCTTTCTCTTTCTCGCGGTCTCACCCAGTCACTGGCTCGGATCACAGATTTTCGCTGTCTTTTGGTAAATCAGAAAGCTGAGTCTGAGAGAAACAAACAAATCTAAAATAAAAGGTAAATTAAATTCAGTAAACGAAAACTAAAAAACCCTAACAGTCGTCGAACCAAAAGCATTCTTCTTCATTGTTCTTTTTTTTTTTTTTTGATTAAAAGCTTCTTCCTCATTGTCTAGAGCCAAAACACAGAGACAAGTGAATTGGATCGGCTGAAGCAGTTCCGATTGCACACCAATGGCTTATGCGTCACGTATCATCAATCATTCCAAGAAGGTAACAGTTTCTCGATTTCATTTTCTCCGATCATTTTGCATCTTTGTTTTTTCTCTTCAGCGATCTTTCGGTGTTTTATCTGCTAATCATTATCTGAATTGGGTTTGGCGTATTGTTTCTGCTTTCTAGATTCAATGGAATTGTTGTTTCATCTGATTTCGTGATAAATTGGAATCATTTACTTACGGGGAATGTGTTGCATTAGCTAAATTAGGAGCTTTATGATCTACCTGGAATCAGTTGTGGTGTATGGGTGTGTTTGCTTCTAAGAAATGATTGAGATTCTCTAACGCCGCCACTTGGTGTTTGTGTGTTTTTGATAGTTGAAGGATTTTGCCACTTTATTGAGGCGTGAGAATGCTGGAACAATCCGTTATTTCTCCAACACTAATCGGGCTCCTCTAAACGCTCAAGGTAATATTGTCCTCCTCCAGTAGAATTTTGTCTGTGTAACTGTACTTTTATATGGTTCCATGGCTAGTATCTGTGAGACTCTCTGCTTGTCGCTTCAGCACGTTTTGTTATGCTCTTCAGAAACTTTCAGTGCCCGTCTTGGTTATTCACCAGTGGAGAGGATTTCCAAATGTAGCACAGGCACTATAAGTCTTTGCCTTACTCTTATAGCTGTGTCGCAGTGTTTCTTCTCATTGAGCATAGACATTTAGAGTTGTGTGTCGTCAATTCTGTTATATAGGTACCGGTGTCTTATAGATTTTCTACTACGAGAACAAAGCTAAGTAGAACAATGGGAATGCCAGTGCAGTCAGTTAGAGGATTTTCATCGGGTTCAGGTAGTCAGCGATTCATCCCAGAGCTTTACTTTTGTTTTATGCGCTTTTGTTCACTTCTCTTGTATTTGTCACCTTGCTCTTGCATATATCTTCACCGACTCGAACTTAGCTAATGATAATCTGTTTCGCATTGTGTAAGCAATCTCAGTTTTCATAAAAGAAACGTTACTCCTTAGATATGCTAATTATGTAACTGGACAACTATTTAAGGTCTTCATCTCAAACTCCCTGCAAAGACAGTTTATGAAAACATTGCATAACTTAAGGATGCTTAATGATGGTATGAGCTTTAGATAAGTTCCTTTTACCTAGAATTTCTGAAAATGTGTTTCAGATCTGCCTCCTCATCAAGAGATCGGGATGCCTTCTCTCTCGCCAACAATGACTGAGGCATGGACTTCCGTTTACCTCTTGATAGAAAATTGTGTCCGTAAAATCTTTATGTTCTAAATAAGCTATCTTTCCGATTCCCAGGGTAACATTGCCAAGTGGCTGAAAAAAGAAGGTGATAAAGTTGCTCCTGGTGAAGTACTTTGTGAAGTTGAAACTGTAATGTCTCGGCTAATTCTCATCTTCGTATTTTTCTATTTTCAGTCTGGGAAAAACAACTCTTAACTAAGTTATGTTCTTTAGGACAAAGCTACCGTCGAAATGGAATGCATGGAAGAGGGCTTTCTCGCCAAGATTGTAAAGGCGGAGGGCTCAAAAGAAATTCAAGTCGGGGAGGTATGAAAATTTTGTGGTTTCTTTTGGGTCTCCGGGTATTGATTTTAGGATCCACAGTCCCTTTGTGAAAATTTGAACTGGAACTATTTGAATCATGTCAAATGTCTTTTGCCTTCAAGTAGGTGATTGCTATTACAGTTGAAGATGAAGAGGACATTGGAAAGTTCAAAGATTACTCCCCATCATCTACCCCTGATGCCACTCCTCCTAAAGAAGAACCAGCTCCTGCACCACCAAAGGAAGAGAAGGTTGAGCAGCCATCATCACCTCCTGAACCGAAGACTTCCAAGCCTAGCCCACCTCCCACAGGAGATCGTGTTTTTGCAAGCCCTCTTGCAAGAAAGTTGGCTGAAGATAATAATGTTAGCATTCGCAACTTTTAAAACAAATCATTATGTTCTTAATCTTCTCATTTCCTTAAAAAAATAAAAATATCAGGTGCCTCTGTCAAGCATCAACGGCACAGGTCCTGAAGGACGGATAGTCAAGGCAGATATCGAGGAATACTTAGGTATCATTAACTCCTTGGCTCTTCCTTTCCCTTACTTTTTTTTCAGAATTTTTTTGGCATCTGTTTACAGTATTTCACCCATCCGTGTGTCCTAATACATCTTCTAATGGTGCAGCCTCAGGTGGTAAAGAAGCTACTGCGAAGCCATCTAAGACCACTGATTCTAAGGTTCCAGCTTTGGACTATGTTGACATCCACTCATTCTCAGATACGAAAGGTAAAACCCACATAACCATTGCGAGTTTGTTAAGCCAGTTTCAAGAGATTCAATGAGTCTGAAACCTCTGTGACTGTATTAATTTGACAGTTCACAGCCTCACGTTTGGCATTCTCAAAGCAAACTATCCCTCACTATTACTTAACCGTCGATGCATGTGTTGACAAACTTATGGGGTTAGTATTAAGTGTCCGATGATATATTTTTGAGTCGTTCTCTATAGATATGCTAGACTAAGCGAGCTGTGTATATGTAGTCTGAGGAGTCATCTCAATTCATTCCAAGAGGCTTCTGGTGGGAAACGGATATCCGTCAATGATCTTGTTGTTAAGGTACGTCTTTTAAGCTCTCTTGTGTATATTTACAAGCAAGGCATAGGATCTTCTGAAATATCTTACCATTTTCATGCGTTTCAGGCTGCTGCATTAGCTCTCAGAAAAGTTCCTCAGTGCAATAGTTGATGGACTGATGATTACATCCGCCAGTAAGTACATGGACAAACTTTCTGAATACGGATGGCTTAGCAAACATCATAACCGTTCTCTATCAGGTTTAAAAACGTGAACATCAACGTCGCTGTGCAGACGGAAAATGGGCTCTATGTTCCTGTTGTGAAGGTATGTGCAACACAGCACTCGATATATTTGTTTAACTCTTCACTGCTATGCTGCACAAACATCAGATTGCTGAATTTCATTAAAATTCATGATTCCAGGATGCAGACAAGAAAGGTCTTTCCACAATTGGAGAAGAAGTTCGATTATTGGCTCAAAAAGCAAAAGAGAACAGCTTAAAGCCAGAAGATTATGAGGTGAGAGAATTCACTCATCAAGTCACTGATCATATCTATCTTTCGGCAAAATTAGCTAATAATAGTAATCTCTTTTGTTTCTCAGGGAGGAACATTTACAGTCTCTAACTTGGGAGCTCCTTTTGGAATCAAGCAGTTTTGTGGAGTCGTTAATCCCCCTCAAGCCGCCATTCTAGCAGTTGGATCTGATAAGCCCTCTCTCATTACAGAACAGAATGTGTTACTAACTTCCAAAAGATCCAATAACCGATTTGTGCTATGTATCTGAATCTTATAAAAAAAAAAAAAAAAAAAACAGCTGAAAAGAGAGTAGTCCCTGGGAATGGTCCAGATCAATACAACTTTGCTTCTTACATGCCTGTAACACTGAGCTGTGACCATCGCGTAGTAGACGGTGATTCGTTTTTTCAATCATCATACATTGATCATGAAACTGTTATACTGAAGAAAAACTAATCTTCTTCTTCTTTGTGCAGGTGCCATTGGAGCTGAATGGTTGAAAGCATTCAAGGGATACATCGAGAACCCTGAATCTATGTTGCTCTAAACAAGAGAAAGAACCAACAACACAATGACAAAACAACATGAAAGCATTTCTCTCGTTTAACCAATTTGATTTATTTCGGTCTCTGTTTCTTTGCAAAAAGGGTTAAACAGATTTTGTTTCTCGGAATAAATAGGGTGGAGATTCAGCATTTCTACTGTAAACTGTTTCGTTGCTGGTTCTGATCGATCATGTTGGTCGGTAAAATAAACCCCCTTTATTTATTTTGTTAATCAAAATAATATTTGAGTTTTTGCCTCTTTTTCTTACTCATAAATTTACAATTCGATTGGTGTTTGTTTCGAGTTTCAGTAGAAATATAAAATAAATAGATGGGCTGATGGACAAAGAAAAGGCCCTGTATATTTAGGTTAGCTATTTGTTGTTACTTGTTATATATAAGTAAAATAATTAGGGACGAGGCAATAATTATTTTGCATTTGTTTTTGATAAAGTTTTCCCATATTCCGCGACTCAAAGCTAGGGTTTTCTCTGGGTTTTCTCTATATAAGGATTGTTAAACTCTTTGACTAATTGGAAAGAAAACATTCTCTATTCTCTTTGCTTACTATCTTCATTGAAAAGTTAGGACTTGTGTTTTAGGATGTCCGAAGAAGGCACAAGGGTCGATGAGTTCGTCTCCGCTGAGGTACGGTGGTTTTTCTTCTTTTTTTTTTTTTTTTTTTTGNTTTATGAGATTCTCGTTTCAAAAACCAAATTGTGTTCAACTCTGCAGAAACAGAAATAGATAAAGAAGGAAACCCGACTGGGCATGTCCGTCATCGTCGATGGTCTCGGAGAAGAATATCGTACAGTGACTGATCGTAGTATGAACCAGCCAGATTATTCTCCGGTGGTATTATGCGCATCCCCCAATTAGTTATTGCATCCACACAATCTTCAGGCAAGTTGTAATCCGTCTTTATATTCATCAAATCAGTAGCTTGTGATAACCCTGAAACTTCAGCACTACATCCTTTGTATAATGGCTGGTTAGAAGCATTTAGCATATGGAAAAAATTTCTAGCTTCAATATTAGATTGCTCGGTTCCAGTACCATCATGGACATATGATGCAATATTTTCACGAAATGCATCATGCATCATTTGAACAGTCCCTAAATTTGCATCTATTTCCGGTGTTGGTTCTTCTAATCTAACCGGTCTACCACTTAATATATCTGAAGTGCTACCATAATTTTAAACCATTAAATCAGTTTCTCCATGAGAATACCAAATCTTATAACCATGCATAAATCCATTTCTACACAAATGATTCCATACTGCCCTAACAGAAACTAATCTATGATTCCGACATTTTACACAAGGACAATACATTTTACCGTATTCAGATGTCATGCTATTGTTTGACGCCAACGCCATGAACTCTTGAACGCCTTGTGCATACTCATCCGTCAATTGTCCCGTTGTTGGATTATATCGAGGTTTATCCATCCATGAACAAAAATAATTATAAGGATTTGAAGTACTCATTTTGTTTTCTTTACTCTTTCATTGTGAATGAGGATGAAAGGATATTTATAATGGTTTTCTTGCGAGAACCAACGGTTTTCCGACGGATTCCCAACGGTTCAGAAAAATTCAAACGGCTATAAAACGGCTACTAGAAACGGTAGTCGTTGGGAAAGGTGTCCGTCGCAAATCGGTCGGTACATAACCACGGTTTTGCGACGGACCATTTCAAAATTTAAACCCGGTTGACATTGCCTTGGAAATTCTTCACGAATTGCCGACCATTATTTTTCTCTCGGTAAACGGTTGGTAAATTCCAACCGATTTTCCAACAACTATTGCTCCGTCGGATAATTGCGACAAATTACCGACGACAGTATTTTTCGTTGCTAAACCATCGGCAATCGGTCGCAAATTTCCGAGGAAAATTGAGCCGTTGGAAAATGCCCTGTTTTCTTGTAGTGTGAGATGGTGAATATGACAGTCATTCCTATCACCGTTGAAGAGCTTCTCAACAAGGAAAGCGAACTCATCACCACTCAAGAAGCGTCGCCGACTGCTAACGCCACTCAAAATGACTCGCTTGTTGTTGCCCTCCTTCCGATCATATTCATAACTTCTTACGTGATCACCCGCCGCCAATAAAGACGAAATATTTCATCATCAAAAACTCTATGTTAATTTTAGGGAAAACAGTTTAAAGATATGTCCTTCGAAAGTTACTTTTTTTTTTTTAATTTCCTGTCTTGGATGAAACATTTATTGCTATAGTTTAAAGATGTGTTTCTTTATTTATTGCTATAGTTTCCTGATTTTACCGAATTAACTTGCTTACATATCACTATCATATTGTTATTTTTTCCAATTTTTTTACTTTTCCAACTTCAATTTTTTTATCTCACGAAACCATTTATATATTAAATTACAACATATAACCATGTGTTCAGTCCCATGCATCTTATTTCTAAATATTAAAAAAAAATGAAACATTTTAAAAGAAAGAAAACTAGGTGCGTAAGCGTAGAATTACACATGCACAAATTGTTTTGTTCAAAAACTAATTCAGAACCAAATACTGTAAGTAGTGTTTATTCTTACCTAAGTTATGCGTATTAAAATACAAATCAAAATATTTACATATAATCTGTATCGTATATTGTAAATTCTGACCCATTTTTCACTGCCGTTTTTATTTTATTTTATTTCATTTCATCTTCAGCTGCCTAGGTGGATAAACAAATGAAACAATCCCAAAACAAAGAAAAGATATCTCAAACGAAAGCAAGAATCTCTCTCTTCCCGTAGGTTACGGTTCCGAATCTCTCAGGCAATCTCTCTCTCTCTCTCTCTCTCTCGATCGTTCGTTGAAGAACTTCTTTGCATTTTCCGGTGATTTCTCTCTCCCTCTCTTTTAATTCTACTCGGAAAATTGGTTTTCTTGATTGCTGTCTTGTCGAAACCCTCAGAGTTTCTAGGGTGTATGCTAATTCGTTGTTTTGTATTGGACCATCATAGTTCTGGAAATCGGGAATGTAGAGATTTTCTCCTGAATTATTGTCCTTGTTGTTAGTAAAGTTTTCCAGAATTTCAATATCCCAATTCCTCTGCTTGACATTGGTTGGTGCTTTTGAAAATCTGTATAAAGGACTCAGCTTTGTATTGGGTTGCTCATGAAACAATGGTTTTAAATCTATTCTTACTGATTGGATGTTCAGGTTTCTGGGTGAGAGGGAGTTAAATAAACCGTTGCAGTTGGTTTCGCCATGAATGAGAGTATGTTGTTCAAGGATATCTTTTTTCAATTTCTCGTATCTCTGTTTGGTGATTGTCAACTCTGTTGAGAATAATCAATCAATCCCCTTTTGTAATATGTGATATGTGAAGCAGATATAGAGGAAGTAAAGAAAGGCAAGTATAGTCTAATAGGTGATGCTATTGCTAATGAGGAGGACTCTGACTCTGAGCTAGGAGGACTTTTCTATAAGCCCCTTCCTTGCTTCGGCTGTGGAATCGGATGGTTCTCGTGAGTGCTTCTTCTACTTGTTTAAAGTTGGTTATTTTTGATATATTCTCTTGATTCATTTTTACATGTTTCTGCTCTTAGGTTTCTTCTTGGGTTCGTCTTCCCATTTGCGTGGTACTTTGCTACATATCTGTATTTCACAAATTATTACCGTAGAGATCCACGCGAAAGATCTGGTCTTGCTGCCTCTGCTATAGCTGTGAGTATGAAACGAAATGTCAAAACACATAAGCAGCTGTAAATGAGGATTTTTTAACCAATTCAGCTACAAAAATTGTGGTTTTTTTTTTGCAGGCTTTGATATTCACCGTTGCGCTTGTGATCACCGTGCTTGTTCTTGTTTTCTCCGGTCGCTAGAGTCCAAATCTGTTTCCACAACAAGTATAAAAAGAAAAGTTTCTGTTTGATGAACAAGAGAATATCTGGTTTGGAAGAGAAAGGTACTTTTAGCTTCAAAGTTTGGTTTGTTCTTGTACATAAATGTCTCAACTTCTGAAAAACAAAAAAAATCCAAATGTGAGTGTGAAATTTATATTTATATACTTCCGGGCATGTATGGGAAATTTGCATTAGTGTCTTAAGGCGGACAGGTACTCAGGCCTAACCAAAGTTATGTCTGGTTCCTATCTTCCTTTTTTCAAAGTCGTTTGTTCCTTTCTTATTGAACCTGAAGAAACATAGAAATTAATGGGATGAAGAAAGAAGCTTTTGGCCATCAGGATCATTGTCATAAGTAAAGACTGCAGAAAGAAGAAGCCTTGAAAAGGGAAAACCAAATCATTTGGTGAATCAGATACATCTTCAAAGATGAAATCATGACAGATTCCTAAAAGCAATTTTACATGATGAATGAATAACACTTCCAAGTTTCCTTCCTCCTAGAACCTTTTCCTCGCTCTCTAAATAACATCTTGGTAAACGATGTTTGTTAGTTAGAAGAATGTCAATGAGTGTCTTTCTGTTTGAGAAGTTGCTTTCTCTTGAAAACCAAGAAGGCAACAACGACGATCTGCAACATTGCTATTAACCCAACAAAAACTAGCCCCACTGTCTTCCCTTTGTTTAATCCACCTCTCTTCGATTCCTTCGCAGGCGGAAACCGCCGTGGCTGTGGCTCAGGAGGCGGTGGAAGAGGCTCTGACTTCGGCTGCGGTGCTGGAGGAGGCGAAGATGGAGGCTCGATTATCTCCGTGACTGGAGGCGTTGGAGGAATGCCTGTTTCATTGGTAAGTGGTGGTGGTGGAGGCGGAGGCGGCGGCGGAGGAGGTGGTGTTGGTGGCGGTGGAGATGGTGGTGGTGGAGGTGGTGGCGGTGGCGGTGGCGGAGATTGTGGAATCAGAGGTTGTTCTTGTGATTTGATGAGGAGAAAGCTACTATGGATGGTGAAAGATAAAGCGAGAATCAAGATGTTGAGGCTCGAATGTCTCAGAAGAGCCATTTTCACGAGATTGAATCGAAACTCGAATCTGCGTCACGAAATGTGGCATCTGTAGAAAGAAACATAAAAAAAAAAAAAAAAAAAAAACTTTT